>VMDO01008365.1:0-84546 GCA_007922755.1 Pedetes capensis | reverse complement strand
TGTCCTTGGGTTCCATTTCTGTTTAAGATAGAAACTTTTCCTGTAGTGGTCTTTGTTTCTATCTTGTTAGAACAATTACATGCGATTTTTAGTCCATTTATATTGACCTCATTCTTATCTTCCCTCCCCCCCTTTTAATGTGATCTGACCTTTGAGTAGGATTTTTCCTTCTTGTAATTTTGAGTCAGCTCTCTCATATCCTCATGTATCCTTTAAAAGTTTCCCTGTAGTAAAATATATACTGCACAATTTGCCATTTTAACCATTTTTAAGTGGATAGTTCATTACCTTCATGTTGTATATAATCCTGACTGCCTATTAGCTGCTTTTATAAAGGGATGGAGTCCAGGAATTCTGTATGCCATTATTTTTTGATGATGTCACTGGCTACTTCAGGTCTTTGAGGAAGGAAGTAGCATGATGTGATATGTGTTAGAAAAATTAGAAGGTTAATAACTAAAAATTTATTGTTACTGAAAACTATTTGTGAAAATGGAGAGTATATTGGACTTCTCAGCATTATTTTTGTTATTTCTTGTGAATCTATAATCTTTTCAAAGCAAAAAAGTTAAAAATATAACATACTTCAAGATCTCTTTTCAAAGAAAAAAGTTAAAAAATATAATAACCTACTTCAGGATCTAATATATATTAATTAAGATATTTGGGAAAGGAAAATCTAAACTCAAAATAGCAGATGAAACCAGAGATATACAAATATAGAAATACTAGTATATACAATTTTCAAACAAAATCTTGGAATCATGCATGCCATAGTACACAAGACTAGTCAAGATATAATCACAGTAAGCACAGAAAAAGCCTAGAATAATATTTGGCTTTGGAAATAAAATATATTTGATTTTACCCCCCCCATACACACAGTAAGAACCAAAAAAGAAAGATGCTAGGACTCAAAAATAAATATAAGCTGGAAGAAAGGGATCCCAAAACACTCTAGGTATTGTAGATGATGTAAACTTTTTTTTTTTTCTATCCTTCTAAGTTTAGTCACTGGCTAATGACTGATTATCAAGTGAAAAGATATACAAGTTTTATTTGATATTAATATTTTATTTCTTATGTGTTCACGAGGTCTCACAGAAAAGGAAGTGAAAAGTTGAATGAGCCATTAGGCATGAGATCTTATATAACATTTTAGCAAAGATCAATGATTTGTAGAGAAGTGACAAGATAAAAGAAAAGGGCTTGGTTTGGACTTCTAGGGCAGAAAATTGTGGGAAGGTAAATATATGAGGGAAAATTAATGGAATGTGAAGGTTATTCCAGTAAGGTTTGTTTATGCAGATTCAAGTAGGTGCCATCTCTAGCAATGAGTCATTTCCTCTTCCTGTATGAGAGGGGAGAAGGAGAACACCTTCACAAAGGCATGCTTATACCCTGTCTTTAGGCGGAAAAGGAGAATGTAGAGAGCTTTTCCTGTTTCTGCTGTTTCTCAGTTGCCTCCAGCTCAAAATAATTCTTATGGTAACTTGGTATGTTTTGGGATGTTATAATCTAAGAAAAAAGGGATTTAGTACAGGGAACCAGAGGCTCATAAAACCATTAAAAGAATAGAGCAATAGGATCTATCATAAGACCAGCAATGACTTCCAGAGCACCGCAGATAAGACCCCCTGGAGATGCTGCCATCTCTACCACAAACTACAGAGTAGGAGTTAAGAAAACCAGGCATAGGGGCTACATACATGGCTTTCACAAATGCTTCTTGACAATCTCCAATCAAATGTAGCAACTGGGGCAGGAACATGGTCTGACCTGCACTACCCTTATAACTGCCTCTGCTGCATGAAGCTGGAGACTGGGCCTAGGCCTTCTTATCATGTTGTTTCCCAACAACAACTGAATAAAACCCAGGTCACTAAGGTATTCTCTCCTTCATCTCCATCCTGGAAATCTCATGTAAGTGCATCAAATTGTAGACCTGCATTCATATCCATGGCCTCACCCAGAAGAGGGTAAGGAGAATAATTTTTGACTTTGCAGTCTCTGTGTTACAGAAATGCACACTAAAAGGAAGTGACATGGATGGTAAGTGCCAATTGACCACATTCAGCCCTGCTGTAGTGGAAATATTTTCTTTGTGTTTATTAGTTCCTTTGATTGGCAGTTTTATTACACCAAGGTAGAACAAGGAGGGAAAGTGCCCTTAGAGATAATTTTATGCCAACTTTATATTTTTGTCGATGAGAAAACCAAGACTCCGAATAGGTAAGTGACCTGTTCCAGATCTTGTGGCTAATTAATGGCAATTTTTTTAATTTAAAATTTTCCCCCAGTAATAGGGCAAGTGCTCTACTACTGAGCCACACTCTAAGACCCTCCCCTTTGCTTTTACTTTGAGATAGGGTTTTGCTAAGTTATATAGGCTGCCTCTGGCCTCAAACTTGCAATCCTCCTGCCTCTACCCCTGAGTTGTGGGGATTATAGGGATGTGCCACTGTGCCCAGTTCAGCCCCTTTTTTGTTTTTTATTTTGAGACAGGATCTCACTAAGTTGCTAGACCTTGAATTTGTAATCCTCCTGCCACTGCCTCCTGAATTGCTGGGAATACAGATGCATGCTTTGATGCCTGGCTTAAATTTATTTTTAGGTGATACATCACAACAAAAAATGTACATATTTATGGGGTACCATATGATATTTTGATACATACATATATTGTGTAATGTTTAAATCAAGTTCAACATATGTATCTCCTCCAACATTTATCATTTGAGAACATTCAAACTTAATTCAAACATTCAAATCTTAATTACTGTTGTAGGACCTTTTCTAGATATTTAATTTATCTATACCCTCATTTTTCCAAAGACAACTTAAAATGGCTCATTAATATAAAAAATAGCAGAATAAAGTTTTTCAAAATGCAATATGAGACACACAGGAAGTAAGAGATTACACTCAGGAGCAGGACTCCAGCACACAACCAATCAGATAATTTAAAAGTCTGAAGAGTAAACGAAAACACAATCTGTGCCTGCATCTAATTTTAAGGTGTTTGATTTGTCTGACCTCAATTTTGGATGCTAGAAAGAGTTCTTTTTTGTTTCATGATAATAGTTTCCTAGGAAAAATGCCTTAAGAAGATTATTGTTTCTTAAAAAGTGATTTCTTCAAAACAGAGCCCAAAAGGCTGAAGGGACCACATGGAAAGGTTAGGTGGCTGAGGAAGCAGTGACTTGTTTGGCAGAAGTGGTAACAGGGTACCTAAAGGGTCTGGAATCAACAGTAAATTGGCATTGCACCGTTAGGCACTATTTGCACATGTCAGAATTGTCATCTGGAGGCTGCAGTGATAATTTGCAGATGGAGTGGACTGCCAAGCAGCAGTTTGATTTGCTGATTAATTTAGAAAGTGGTAAATAGAATTGGCTAACAAGGTACAAGTAACAAAGGTAGAAGGAAATCAAGTATAAGCTGTTAGCTCTGTATTTCTGAAAAATATATTTTGGAAATTAATAACTATTTTTCTTCTTGCCCCCTAGTTCACTTCCTCCACATTACTTTTTTTCTTTTCTTTTTTTTTCTTTTTTCTTTTTTCCTTAGAACATGATTTTATGTTCTTTCCAATCTACTCCTCTAATTGGAATTAAACTCTGGGGACATAATCTTTTCAAATGCCAGAAAATAAGTTAGTGCTCAAGGGAATGGCTAACCTGGAAATGTAATGTGAGTAATCACCAGACCAGCTTTTTTTCCTCCAGAATAAAAGAAGGTCTGAGAAGATGATATTGCCCACAATCCCACACAGGAAGCTCGGTATTCATTTTCCCAAGAAAATAATTGTTCTACATTCTTTGGATAATTTTTCAAACTACTTTCTGGTGTATTGATTTGCTGCCACACTGAAAAAGTAATAGATCAATAATTAGCTTTGTTTAGAAATCAGAGAAAAGTACTCTTACCTTGAGGACCCATGTAAGACTTTAGAAAAGGAATTAAGCTCTTGAAAGAAAAAAAAAATAATGCATTTGGATGGAACTTTAAGTACATGATGAGAAGTCCCAGTAACAGGAATTGGGGAGAAATGGACATATACTTTTGTCTCATGCCAGTCTCATTTGGCATAGGTTGGTATTGCAGGCACATTGCTAAGAGTCCACATCTACCCTGGAGTAACAGTCCATGAACCAGATAAGATGGTTAGACTTGGGCACCTGCATGGCAATGTTAGATTCACAGAAGGCACCATGACATAAAGGAAGAAGTAGCTTTGAAATCAGAGACATGATTCTGAACCCCTGCTCTGTCACATTTTAGCTAAGCTTGCCTGAGCAAGTTACTTAAACTCCCTGAACCTCAGTTTCTTTATCTGTAAAACTGAAATAAGAATTTTTTCCCCAATGATCTTACAAAGATGACATAATGTCTCAAAAGTGACTTGTGCATAATAGTTGATAAATAGTAGCAGTTACAAGGGGACTTTTGAAGCCAGAGTAACTGGATTAGGAAGGAAAAACACCAGGAAGCTGGTTTTAAAGTTTTGGGATTTTTTTTTCTTTTTTCTTTTTTTCTTTTTAAAGTTGATAGAGCAGTTTCTAAAGCACAGAGAAACCCATACGTTAAGGAAAGCATGTGATAAGTTGCCATAGTCATTGGAGGAAGTCAATGATTTATTTGAGGAAAATGGTGTCCAATTTATTAGTAGAAAGATATTTGACATTTGTGGGAAATGGAAGAAAAATCAGGACAAAATATAAGAATGCAGAAACTATTAGCTGGATGAAATGGAATCCTTGGTGGTATGTGAGAGGGGGAAGAGAACAAAATAAGTGGTCCTGGTGTAATTAGAGAAAGGTGGGTAACAAACGGCAAGTCTAAACTAGAGTTCAGAGACTTGTATCATTCATTGCAAGGGAAAATACCATTAAAAGTGACATGAATTTTTTTTGATATAAGTATTCTCTTTGAAATCTGTCAACAAAAATTACACAATTAAAAGCAAAATTAAAAATAATAATAGAAGAGGCTTGGTGTAGTGTCACAGGCCTGCAATTCCAGAGTCTAGGGAGGCAGAGGGAGGAGGATCACTAGTTCAAGGCCAGAGGTACCCTGAGTAACTTGGACCCTGTCTTAAGATAAAAAATTCAAAAAGGGCCTGGGGGTGTAGCTCAGTGGTAGAACACTTGCAAAGTATGAGCAAGATCCTGGGTTCAGCCCCTGGCACTGCTAAATAAATAAATAAATAAACAAATAAATAAATTAAACGAACAAACAAAATAATAGAAGAAAAGTGCCTAACTAGAGTACTGACCTTGTTTCCCAATGAAACTAGGGAAGCTGAAAATTTAGGTCAGGTAAGAAATTAAAAACTTCAGTTATCAGGCTACTAATTCAGAATGAAATATAGAGATGATATTTTAGGATGAGACAAATGATTAATTCTAAAAAGTATAATAATCTCATATGACATAGATGGCTTTTATCATGAATAAGATCTGGTTTAGTCAGGTATTCACAGATGATCTTTAGGTAACCATAGCACAACTAACCCAACATTTTAGCAGGGAAGGTAAAGCCAAAAACATCTACTTAGATAAAATTCAAGCTGATCCGAAAAAGTTAGCTGCAATAGATTTTAAAATGACTTTTAAAAAAGTCAAAAGTGTGACAGAAGATATTAATGCAAACATATGAAAATTGTTTGCTACAAAATACCTAGATATTCACTCTTTGATTACCAATTTCAAATCAGAATATATGGCAATAAGTATTTTATTTTCAGAAACTCCTCACCGAAATGAACAAAACAAGAACATGATTAGTAAAATAATTGGAATACAATTTTGTAAAATGCCCTTTCCTACAACTTTCTTGATTTTCTGTCAAATTTATGCACATTCACTTTTTGACATATGTGTCCCAATGGTGGTCAAAGGGTTAAGAATGGTCTAGAAATTCAGTGATAGTTGGTCTAAGATGTTTGTTCTTGACGAGCTCTAATTTGTATACATTTCTAAATTTCTGTAGCATCTAGCATATCAGAGAAAGAAAGAATGTCTTTATCATTTACTGGAAGAGATTTTAGAGCCCTGATACTCAGTGTTAAAAACAATGCTAAGCCATACATTCTTGCTTGATTATTTTCTAGGATAAATTTCTTGAAGTTGAATTACGGGCCTAAAGACACTATTTTTAAGTTATAAGCTGTCCTCTTGAAAGCTAAATCAGTTTAGTCCCACACCCATTTCCACATATGCTCATCAACACTATGTATCATTATACTATACTCCATTTATTCTTTACAAAGCTGATAATTTAAAATGTGGCATCTCACCAGGCACATGGTTCATACCTGTAATCTCAGGGACTCAGGAGGTGGAGGCAGGAGAATCACAGCCTATGTAATTTAGCAAGATCCTGTCTCATGATAAAAAAATAAATTAAAAAATGGGACTGGGGGTGTGGCTTAGTGATAGAGCATTTGCAAAGTATGTGTGAGGCTCTAGGTTCAAACTCCCAGTACCGTAAAATAAAAAATAAGTAAGTAAAAATAAAATAAAATATGGCATCTCATCTTAACTTACAGTTCTTTAATTACTAAGGAGGTTGACTGTCTTATAGCTATTGGTGGTCTGTCTTTTCTTTCTTTCTTTTTTCCTTAGGGAATTATTCTTTCTGTGAAATTTCTGGGGATATGTAGTGCAAACAGTGAGAGAATCAACTGATTTAGTTTATTTTTATAAGAATATTAAGTTTCTTGGAGGGAAAAGCCTTGTCAGTGATGACTTTGTCCTCTGAACTTACCATTGACTTGTGTTAAAGACCAGGCCTTAACTTGTAGGAAAATACTCATTTGACATTTTATAAATAATTGGAAAAAGGAAGGGTACCAGTGACTTATAATGATAAGCTGTGGGGACTAGAGTACAAGGGTATGTGAAAAGACAGCAACTAAAGTGGCAACTAAACATAAAAATTTCTTGGTAAATTCTATAGTGGTGTCTGGGAAACATTTACTTTATTAATCAGGCTTTAGACTTTACTTCTACTCAAAGCTTAAAAACTAATGATTTTCAGATCAGTTTTTTAAAAAATTAATGAACATACAGGAAAACTGACTTTTTTGGGTGAATAATGCTATTAGTTTTAACACATGTATAGACCATACCACTCTCATGTCCAATCTCATCAGATCTCGGAAGCGTAGCAGGCTGAGGCCTGGTTAGTCCTCAGATGGGAGACCACCTGGGAACAGCAGGTGCTATAGATTTGGGAGAAGAACATGGCAGCCCAGTCCCGAAACAATCAGCCATCGAAAATCCTATGAATAGCAGAGAAGCACTGACAATAGTGCCAGGCATGGGCTAGTGTTGGATAGTGTTTTATTCTGTTCTACAAAGGATCACTATGAGTTGGACCCAATTCGATGGCACCTAACAACAACATAGACCAATATAAGCACAACCACCCTCAGGTTGTGGACCAGTTACATCTTTCCCCCAAATTCCCTTGTGCTGTCCCTCTATATTCACAACCTTCACGATCTAAGTTTTGTCTTTTGTTTAAGAGTGTTATATAATTTCACATTCCTACCAGCAATATGGGAGAAGGACCTGGCAACCCACTCCCAAAAAACAATCTGCCATTGGAAACCCTATGAATAGCAGAGAAGCAGTATCAATACTATTTTGCCTATTGTAGGTAGGGTCGCTATGAGTTGGAGACCAACTTGACGGCATCTAACAACAACAACAACCAGCAATATGTGAGTGACCCAGTTTTTCCACATCCTTGGTAGTACTTGGTATTGTCAATATTTTAAGTTTTATCCATTAGAGTAGGTACCTCATGGGAGAAGGGCCTGGAAGCCCACTCCTGAAACAACCTTGAAACAATCAACCATTGAAAACTCTATGAATGGCAGAGAAGCACTGACAGTGCCAGGTTTGGCACAGTGTCGGGGAGTGTGTCATTCTGTGTATATAACATTGCTATGAGTTGGATCTGACTCGATGGCATCTAACAACAACAACAGCTACCTCATCATGGTTTTAATCTGAACTTCTCTAGTATCTAATGATGTCCAGCATCTTTTATTTGTCATTTGTATCTCCCTTCTGGCTAAGTATCTATTTAAGTCTTCTGTCCATCTTAAATTGGGATGTTTCTTACTATTAAGTTTTGAGAATTCTTTATATATCCTTTGTTGGGTATGTGATTTATATGCATTTTTTCCTACCCTTCCCATCTTTTTGCAGGGCCTTTTGCAGAATAGTTTTTAGTTCTGATCAAGTTTACATTTTACTGTTCAGTACATTGTATGGATGCTGGTTGATAACTCAATCTCTCAATTTCCCTCCCATCTCATCCCCAGGTATTTGCTCTTTGCCTCCAATTCCCAGGACTCTTCCCTCTCCTGCTCACCAAAATCAATTCTCATTGTCAATTATATATATATAAATAAAACACAGGCTGGGGAATGTAGCTCAGTGGTATTGTTTGCCTAGCGTGAAGGAGGCCCTGGGTTTAATCCCCAGCATGGCAAACAAAGTAAAATATTTGATTTGTTTTTAAAATAGTACAACATTTGGCCTTTTAAAATATACTTTTACCCATACACATTTCTGAGTCATATACCCTGGGAAAGTAAGCACTTCTCTTTATCTAGCTTTGAGCAGCAGAACCTATCAGGGGAGGCTAGAGTATCCTCCCTGGGAGGGATTTTAGAGGCCAGGTGGTAAACATGTGGTCTGTGGATCAGCAACATCAGCACTACCTGGGAACCCATAAGAAATACAGACTCTCAGACCCTATGCTAGGTTAGAATTTGCATCTTAATGAGATCCCCAGGTGTACACTAAAGTTTTTGAAGCACAGCTGTTCAGCTCATCTGGATCCCACTCTTATTTTCCAAACAAAGAAACAGAGGTCCAGAGAGAGCAGAGATGGCTTCCAGGCCAGACGGCTGGTGCTAGAGCCAGGAGGAAAGGCTGGCCCTCTTACTCCAATGCCTGTGTGTTTGTCCCTGTACCACCTCCCTCTAGCATCTTGATGACAATGACAGCCCAAACTTCTTCTTCTCATCCTCAGTCATGAGAGGAGCATCAGCATTTGTCTTGATAAAAAAGGAATAGTCTTTTTGGAGTCATCCTCCAAAAACACTCCCCTCGCTACTTATTTCCAGTATCCCCTAAGGATATCCAACTTTCAAAATGTAGGCTTTCACATTTTTGTAATGAAATGAACTAAAAACTCTTCAGGGAAAGAAAGTGATTTCCCCTTAGCATTTGTTTACTTCTTTGTAAGCTCCTGAGATGGCTAACACACTAGTTGTTAATCACACCATCTGTTCAAACAGCACTTCTAAATCATTCAATTCATACTTTTCTTTTTAAGGAAAATTTTTTAGAACAATATGCTTGTGTCTATGTGGCTCCCATCATTTGGCAATGTCGTTTGAGCAATTTAAACTTTCCTATTTATTGTAAATGGCTTTCCAATCAGCAAATATTTTTTTAAAATGTGCATACACCACAAAAAATCTGTGTCTACTGACTTTTCAAACATTGGAAACGGTTGAAAAATCTGTTCCAGGCTGTCTGCTGTCAATGTTTTAACCATCTGATTATATTTAAATGAAGTGTTTAGGAAGATGATTTATCTGACTGACCCTGAGAAAATTTCCCCATTGGCCCTGAAGATGGCAGTGCTGTGCAATTTAGGACAGGCCCTCACTATTTTTTTTTCCCCTCCCTAAAAGGAATTTCTGGAATGGCAGAAAGTGGGGGAGGATTCACCAGATCTGAACCTTCTAATACTTAGCGTAAACCTCTTCTGAACCCTGAGACAATTTGGTTTATCTTTTGGTTCCTTTGCTTTTGTTTAAAGTTGTACCCCATGCATTTCCTGTTTCCATCCAGGATCAGAAATGGAAATAGTTTAAAGGTTATTCTCATATTGTGGGCAACCAGGAAGCATCCATAGAGCTTACTGAGAAGCTGGTTTTCACAAGACTGCTGTTTTTTTTGTTTGTTTGTTTGTTTTTTTGTTTTTATCCTAACAAAGACTCAACCCAAGATAAGCAGGAGTTAAGAATATTGGGAGTTTTGAATGCCTACTGGGACCACATCTCTGGGAGCCTGGTTCTTCTCTTTTCCTCTCCTTAACATCAGAGGCCTGTCGCCTGAAATTCTTTAAATTTCATTAGCAGGGTCTGGAAGAGTAGGTTCAGAAAGATAGATGTTCCGGCCTCAGGCAGTATGAACCAAAGGGCAATTTCTTGGTCCTGTCATTGTTAAGGTATAGGCAAGGGAATAGAGAGGGAAGACATACAGATACAGCCAAACTACTTTTGGGACTGTCAAAATTTGGTGATAATTCAACTAGGCAGAAAACATTTATTGAAAACAATTATATGAGAGATCTTATATTCAGTGCTGTTATAAATTATAATATCCATCAACATTTATGTGCTATGGGCCAAGTTCCTTGCCAAATTACTGTAGCAACAACTGTGTGAGATAGATACAATACTATTTTTGGGAGGAGATTGTTTTTACATAAGTAAATTGAGTGACAGTTCTTAGGAAATGTGGCTAAGGTCATGCAACTTTTAAATAAAATTGTTGGGGTTCACATTTTGAGCTCCAGAGCCTGCTCAATCAGTCGTTGCCCTTTAATTTTATTCATAGATGAAGTATCATAGACATGGAGTCCTCAGTGAGACATATTTGGCTGAGAAGAGGCTGAGGTCTCCCATGGTGTGCTATGCAGCACTACTAAGTACTACCCTCTGAGTGCTACACATGTGAAGAAGCCAAGGCCCTATGAACACACCCATTTTGGAAGAGGGAGCGCCACATAAAATGGTGCATTTAAGTGAACTTAGATGTTTTTACCTGGTGTGATTATATTCAAAGAATTTCCAGGGCAAAGATTTGCTATTAAACCTAGGAAGACCAAGATACCCAGTCAAGAATGTGGTTTCAGATATCCAGGGATAAGTCACACTAAAGTTTTCAAGCTTTTTTTCTAGTGGCTACCCAAGCTCAGAGGACATCTCACCATGGTTCTATTTAGTCCTTTCGATCCCCGCCCACATTTAAACGTGAGGACTTTCTCATCTTTTGTTGTCACTGGAATACAGGTGTTTTGTATAATCCTGTTTCCTTTTTCTATGCTCATGAATGTCCTATGACCCTGCAAAGGGCAGTCATCCCCAAAGTATGGTTCCTAGACCCCCACCATAGCAAATATTGGGAACTTGTTAAAAATGCAAATTCTCAGGCCCCACATCCAGCCCTACTGAATCAGAAACTTTGGTAGGGGAGCCCAACACCTATACTTCAACAAGCTCTCCAAGTGATTGCGATGTATATTAAAAAACCAGAGGACTATGCAGTCACTGGGGCTGGGATTTAGCTCAGTTGGTAGAGCGCTGCGCTGCAGTCTCTGAGGTCCCGAGTTCAATTCCCAGCACCGCAAAAATGGGAGAAGGACCTGGCAATCCACTCCCAAGTCAATCCGGAAACAGTCTGCCATTGAAAACCCTATGAGGGTCTCTATGAGTCGGATGCCGACTCGACGGCACCTAACAACAACAACAACAACAACAATGCAGTCACTGGCATGCAATCTGGAAGGAAGGGATGGAGCTCAAGTAACTTAATGGCTAAAGTGCCCCATGCTGAGGAAGGGAAGTCCTCACTAGTTGCCAGTGGGAAAGATGCACAGCACAGCCTCTCATGTACACATTTGCTCAGGTGAAAGTTGAGCTGGTTTGGAATGTGGTTCTGCTCTTGTCCCTGAGGTCTCATTGGTTCCTTTCTCTCTTATCACTTCCTACCTGTCTATTCTCTCACCCCTTCCCCTAGCCTGGGGAATTCTTTTCTAGCATTGTGAGGATGGAAGGATGGGAGATGGAGGAGCAGAAGAGGACAACTTCTTAAAAGTCTTCTCATTTTCTCCCAAATCTTTCACTTATGGTTTTCAAAGTGAAAAGCTATGAAATGACTCCTTCCTTTTCTACTTGGCTATGGTTATATCCTCTCTCCCAGGTTATGAGTATAGAAGAACTAAGGTGGGAGGTGAAAAGAGGTAAAAGTAGGAAGAAAAATATATTGGTTAGTGTTTCAAAACTGTTGCTGCAACACACTGGAAGGCAGTATCCATATTTCTCCCCCAAATGCCTTAGCCAGAGATCTCATCATACAGCGATTAGAGGTAGCTCTAATTAGAGGTTGCTGAAAATGACTTGAGAAGCTCTACTATGTCCTCCCAATAGGAAAATACCTCCTCTGTCAAGGATCCAAGATAACTTAGAGTTCTTCTTAGAAGTTTTTCTGAGTAAAGCTTAGCTCTTTTGGGGGCATTTATTCCCTAGAATGGAAATTTCTGGATAAAGAGGGAAAGAACAAAATACAAAGTACAAAATATGGGTGGCAATTCTATGAGAATCCTGTAAGAAATCTCACTATGTGGTATGCAATTAAGTAATCATATTATACTTCATAAATATGTATAATTATCTCTACCTAGTAATAAATTCTTTGGTAAAATATTTAAGGAGATGGAAGCATCAGCAATACTGATTTGATAATCACACAATGAATATATGAAATGGATTATCACTCTGTGCCCCATTATTAGGTACAATCAAAATACTTAACACTAATTTTTTTTAAAGGAAGAAAACTTCTTCCTAGAGAACACACTTTAATTTGTCAGATACTTGGGAATATTTTAATCTTTCTTCCAATCCCTCCTTCAGGATCCACTTTAAATATGTTACTTTTTCAAATATTCATTGACCATTCTGGTCAGTATTGCTTCCTCTCCTTGCTTACATCCACAGGACTTATGCTTTTTAATTTGTTCACTTTCAGTTTAGAAACATCTTTTATACTACCTTGTTTTATTTTCTGTTTCAACTCAGAAAATTTCATGTGTAGAAATTTTTTTCTCCTCTAAAGCAATATAATCTTACAGGGGATGGGAACCACTTCAGTTTGTGAAGAAAGTACTTTCTCTCAGGCACTTCATTACTTTGTGACTGCTAAGGCTATTTGAATATTAAGATGGTGTTAGACCATGGGCATGTATTTGAGACCTAGTCACACTCAAACCAGGGATCCAGCTGCAGCTGAAAAGGAAGGTTAAGTCTAGCATCTTCACCAGGGAAAGGAACACATGCATTAGACCAGCCCTGATGGAGCAGGCGAGAGGAATGGAGTACAGTCCTTTTTGTGAGGAAACAACTTCCTCTCTGGCACGTCATTATCATGTGAGTGCTAAGGCTATTATTTTACTATTAAAGTGGTGTTAGCATTCCTGGGTATGTACCCAAAGGAAGCTAAGTCATCATACCACAGAGACACCTGCACTTCCATGTTTATTGCAGCACTGTTCACAATTACAAGGATATGGAATCAGCCCAGATGTCCATCAACAGATGAATGAATTTCTAAAATTATACACACACACACACACACACACACACACACACACACACGCACGCACACAATGTCGGGCTGGGATTTAGCTCAGTTGGTAGAGTGCCGCTCTGCATTCTCTGAGGTCCTGAGTTTGATTCCCAGCACTGCAAAATGGGAGAAGGATGTAGCAATCCCCTCCTGAGGCAATCCCGAAACAACCAGCCATTGAAAACCCTGTAAGGGTGGCTATGAGTTAGACACAACTCCATAGCACCTAATAACAACAACATACACAGTGTCAGATTTCATAAGCTAAGCAGGGTTGGGTCTGGTTAGTATTTGGACGGGAGACTGACTGGTAATACCAGTCACTGTAGGCTTGGGAGAAGGACCCAGCAGCCCACTCCCAAAAAACAATCTGCCATTGAAAACTCTATGAATAGCAGAGAAGCACTAATACACTGTTCAGCCTGTTGTACGTAGGGTCTCTATGAGTCAGACACTGACTCAACAGCACCTAACAACAACAACAACACTTACTAGAGTAGCTCCACGTCAGCTCTATTGTCCATTAAGGCTTTGTGAAAGATTATATTTGAAGTAAAGATTTTTCTGTTGAAAAATACTGGGGAGGGTTGCAAATGGTCTTTTTTGCAGCAAGAATTGTTTTGATTTTTGCATTTTCAATGTTCATTTCCATTTATTAATTCTTGGAATTTTGAAACATTTAATTGAAAATATCTAAGCTAAGTAATGGGAGAAGTTTTCATCTACATGGAGGTCATCTCTAGAGGTGACTTGGGAGTGACAGAGAAAACCAGAGGGATAGGCTTCCATTGTGAAGGTAATACCTGGCAAGAGGAAGCAAAACTTGTTCATGCAGATCCTTCTGCATGCCCCTCTCCCCACCTAGATTTCTTATTCTATTGCTAAAGAGAGTTATGAAGATTATATATGTATGTATATATACACACACATATGTATATATATGCATGTGTATATACATGCACGTACATATATATGTATATATACACATATATGCATGTATGTGTGTATGTGTATGTACTTTTTTCTCTTCTCCGAATATAAACACTTCTGGAATCACATTAAGAACCCTGGTACTATAAAAGTAGAGATGCTAAAAGTAGGGAAAGGGAGAATAGAAAAAAAGAAAAACCATTGAAGATGAACTTGTTGTGCTTTATAGATGGTTGCAAGCAGATACTGAGGTCAGAAATGAAAATCTACACCCAACCCCTCCCACTCCCCCGACCCCAGCTAGATGTGGCATTAGCGAGGCTTATCTCATTGAGGGTGATATTTTCAAGAATCATAACACAAATTTGATAGTGTCTCAACAATCCACTGCAGACTACCTATAATGCCAAACTGTGTTCTAGAATTCTGATTTTTAGATTATTTCCAGGAAGTCAATTGGTGTATATGATTTCATTTCAGACTTTGATGGTCTCTCAGACTGCATTTGAAACAACCTTTGGGCAGTAATTTTATTTTATATATTTTTTTAAAGCTTTAGGAAAGTCTCCTCTGGCTCTTCTCAGTAAGGAAATACAAAAACGAAAGTCATTTTGCAGTAGTAGCAAGAGCAGCGATGCAGCAGAGCAGCCAGCACTGCCTCAGCTGCCGCCATGCTTCATAACACTATCCTGAATGGGATGAGCACATTTAACAGGATGATCAATTCTCTGCTGCCATAATACTTCTATTTATAATCTTGGCAGTGATACAAATTTCAAGGGTTTTTAAAAATGGAGGAACTCTGCTATCTGAAGTGATTTTAGCTTTCATCTTTTCAGAGTTTGAATTCAAGAGTGGGATTTTCCAGCCTCTAAAGGAATTGAGTTCCTGCAGAACATGGCTCACTTCCTGCTCACAGGGGATGACTTTTAATGCAGGAAAGGAACAAGCTCAGGAAGGCCTTTTTTTTTTTCTGAGGAAGTTTTATATTCACAATGAGTTTTTAAGGTAGAGATATATTTTATTTTTAAAATATTTATTCACCAATAATATCTTTAAATCACCTGAGGGTTTATCTCACACATCACTGTCTTACCACAAATTATTCATTTCCAATACTGGCCTCCCTGTTAATTAAATGGTATGTCTATGGGGGCATTTCCACTTGAATGATAATTAATGTGTTTTTTCCCAGTCCAGCTGCCCATGAACTCTAATAGATAATTTGTTTTGTGTATACCACATATTCCAGGGTAGGTTTAGATAATGATTTCCTGCTGAAATGAAAAGAAAGAAGAAAGAAAAAAGAAAGAAAAGAAGGGAGAAAGAAAAGTCAAAATCCTCCAAATTACAAGTCCTCTTTTTTCCATTTTTACCACTTGGGTATGTATGTGAAAAAGGAAAGAAACATATTTCCTAATTTAAAAATAAGAGCATAGAAACACTGCACTAACCATAGTGGAAGCTACATTGACCTTTTGGCTAATTTTCATAATCATTTGGTATTATTGCCTGTGTGCTCTGGTGTCTTATAAGGAGTATGATTCCCAAGACATGTATAAATTAAGATTATGTTATCTAAATATTTTTGGCTCTAGAGATGGTAAAATGTGACAAATTAACTTATAAATGCACAGTCTTCTTTTTAATTTTACATATGCTACTAATGCCTTTTTTGGTGAGAGACAGAATATGTTACAGTGGCTAAAGAATGGGCTATGGAATGAGACCTACATTCAAATTCTGACTTCATTACCTAGCAATTATGATACCTTTGGTGAATTCTTAACTTCTTTATGCCTAGCTTTTCTATAAAGTAGGAATCATGATATCTACCTCCTAGGGCTGTCATGAAAATTAATAACGTTACTTATGTAAAACAAATAGAATAGTGTCTGGCACATACTAATCACTACCTAAACTATTAATCAGCATTTTCAAAAGGAAATATTTTAACATTAAAGCAAGTTCACTGGAAAAATTGAAATGTCTTGTCTAGTTTTATATTTCATTCTTAATTGACAAAATTCTCTGGATGTGCAATTTGGGCTCCAGGATACTATAATTTCAGCAGATGGATGGTGTGGACATGAAATTTATGGTTGTAATAAACACAAACTTAAAAGGAAGAAGCTGCAAATCTAAATGGTAACACAGGTCAGAATAACCCACCCCAACAGGTGAATGTCTAAAAGTGACCTTTATCTTCACAGTAATGGGAAGGGGAGGAAATGCTGCTTGGTGAAACTCCCTTTGCTTACATAAACCTTACTATTGCATTTTCCAATTCAGAGTAGGCCTTCACTTACCCTAAGCAAAAATGGTATTAAAAATTACACAGTTAGGAAAAATAAAATAAAAAAACTTTGACCCTCCAATTCCTGATTAAAATGATAAAATTAAGTAAAGTGACATCAAAACTAGGTTACTACACCAGCTGATGTCAAGTATGTTTAGAAAGCTTTGATTGGCTTGATTCTTGATGATGGGATCTGACTAGATGAGTTTCCAAATCAAAACATTAGTATGGTTGCATAATAACTATCTAGAAAGAAAAGGATATCATAGTTTGGAAAATCTTTTTAATGAAAGTTTTAGAGAGAAGCAGGTCAACCTGAATTTCTTTTGGAAGGAATTGTCCTCAGAGTTTTAGAAATGCTATCCTACGGCAACTTTTTTCAATGCTTTCAAATTTGCCTGAACAAATTAGCAACCAAAGATGACCTAACTATAATGTTTCTGAAATACTTCTATGTGCAGCTTATGTTATTTCGTGTAACTTTCTTTGCAGCTTTCATTAGTATTTTCCATACCCCATTACAAAGCTGAAGAACCTGAGGTTTAACAACACAGCTGGTAAAAAATGAAACCGGGATTCAAACCCAGGTAGTTCAAGTTAAGTCCACATGAAGTTGTCTTAATCACTACATTCCCTTCTATGATCTCACATGCCAAAATGTGAGAATCAATAGGTATCTACATAGTTTTATTATATGCCTATAAGAACTAAAAAAAAATATCCTTTAAGATTTCCATATGTATTTGCAACAATGCTGACACTTCTACTAAAATGTCCAACAGCAAACTTTGCAACATTGGGAAATCGCCTCCAACAATTACTGAGGTCAGGTTTCTTCTATGGAAGAAGTGAACAAATTGCAAAGATAGAGCTAGTGCTGAATCGAAGTGTTTCTAGAAGCACCTAGAGAAATACCATAGTGAAACCACTGGGGACGCTGGGCACTGCACCGACCTGATATCTGAAACAGGGAGCTTCACAATCTGCCTAATAATGGAAGCAATTTATCTTCAAGGTGGATCCAGTCCGTTTTGTTATTTCAGCATGAAATTCTTGGGGAATAGAGATGCCTGCAGAGAACCTCTGTTAGGTTAACACTAATATGCAAAGTAACTAGTTGACTTTTTGACATACGATCAAATATGTGGTTTTTAAAACTTTGGCTGTTAAACCAATGACACTGTATCTGGCTGGAAGAGACTTGGACATTGGCGCAGGTAACTCAATGAAGAGCCGCTGCTACTCTGTAGAAGACAGAATGCAGATGAAACAACAATGGATGCATAAGTCTTTATTTTGTACCAAAGCCCAAATTAAGAAATAAATATGATTAAATACTGATTGAAAAAGCTGAAAAGTTCTGAAATAATACAGCATGTCATTTGGGCACAGGTTTGGTCTGTCCAATTTGATAGGCATTGACCAGTAACATGTGGTTACTGAGCAATTGAAATGCAGCTGGTTTTCATTGAGATGTGCCACAAATGTAAAATATAAACCATATTTTAAGAGTTAATATGTAAAATATCTCAAAACATTTTAAATATTATTTAAGTGGTAATATTTTGATATATTGGTTAATAAAAATACATTATTAATTTTTCTCCTGTTTCTTGCTACTTTTAAAAGTGACTACTATAAAATTTAAGTTGCATATCAGGTGCACATTGTGGCTCTATTGGTCAGTGTTGGTAGGTATTCCTCACCAGCAGCAGCTGAGAAATGAAGTCATCTTTGTCCTTTATCACCAATGGTGGGGGATTCTTTTGGAACCAAGTGGGATATTTTGATGGACTCATCATTTCTATTGATTTTGATTTGTTTTGTGTTTCATTATTTTTTGCTATTATCCTTATTATGTGCTTTCTTCTACTTTCTTTGGACTTACTCTCCCTCCTTACAATCTTCAATGGAAAGTTCCAATATTGATCATTTTTTGCTGCCTGTTTACTCTAGTAACAGTAACTAGTGATATATCAAGGGATTCTGCAATTTGCTATGATTTTTTGTGAGATTTTCCTTCAGTATTTGTTAGAATGAAATACTTTCCTTTTTTTAAATGTGAAAGAATATGTCTGTGGTAGTCACCCATGTGGGACACAGTAAAAAAGTAGTTTGAGTATAAGGTCTTATGGAGACAGAAATCACTTTTGTAATGGTCATAAATGTTGATCCTAACTTTGACAGATTATTATTCGCATGGTAAGCATTACATAAATATTGTTGAACAAATAAGTGAGAAAGAAGCAATCTAAAATCAATGGGACTTGTTCTTAAATTGCAGAAGTACTAGGAATCATTGTAGGAATTGTTACCCTTGAAATTTCAAAGATGAACAATATCATTTTGATGTGTCTTTTCTGAGTTCCAAGCACATCATATTTAGTGTACTTAAAATCTTTTTTTATACTTCTCATGGTGGTTTTTCTACCACTATGCTGCCTAAATCTGTGACATTGTTGTTTTTTGAAATGCATCTCATATATGTTGTCTGGTGGGATTGAAATTTAAGGTATCTTTGAACCTACATATTCTGACTTTTTTTCCCCAGAATTCTAGTATTATCCTTTTCACACGAGTGGTCTGGCAGAAGTGAGTTATATAGGACAGAGCTTGGGAGTCTGTGGAGCGATTACTTTCCTAAATGCCTTCACTGGCAATGGTACACTGCCATATGGCTAAGTATAGAATGCAGGTGTCAGAGATGAAATCTTCCAGAAGTGTTCATGGCCTCACAAAGCCAAACAACTTGCTTTGGGAACACTATATACTTTATAACAAAAGTTAGATATGGATCCACATGTACTTTAAGGAGCATGAGTTATTCAGAATGAAATGGGTACATTTACACAGAGAAATATTTTGTTTCTTAGTACTAAGCATAGTGGTATATTAAACACATTATTGAGTGTAGGCTTTTAAAAATATTTTAAAAATTATTCTCCGTAAGAGTTTACACTTTTGACTCAAGTTTGCTACAGTGTTCCGTTTGTCTGCATACAGAACAAATGTATGACAGAAATAGGAGTTTGAATTCTATTTGCTATCTTATCAATGTGGAACAACTCACTTAAGGTCTTTTGACTGATTTTATCTATAATGAGGAGACTTTCTGCTCCACAGAACTCTAAGCATGATTTGATGATAAAGTCATCATTGTATAATTCTAAGAAGACAATGTGTTAAGCACACCAAGAGGTATTATCTTTTTTTAAGTCTCTAAGTATGTTTAAGTTCCTGTGTTTGAACTCAGTAAATAGGAAGCAGGAACATGTACACCCACACTCTAAATGATTGAGAAAGAAGTTGGTAAACAAGACCACATTTAGCAAAGCATTTTAATTTGGTGAAGAAACTGAACAAAGAAAAGAATAAGAACATTGCTAATGCTGAACTATAGTGAACTCTATTTATTAGGATCCATGTTGTTCTCCAAGTTAATATAGGGATAACATCTTATATTATACAACATAACTTTCATCTATGTCTCTGTTTACGAAAGCATTCTAAAAATAACATTCTGGCTCTTCAAAGCAATGATACATCCAACATCATTGATGCCAAATGAGTTTGTACACTAACCTTACCAGATCTGTATGTATGCATGCATGCAGAGACATACATGGATATGGTGATGGCACCTCTAAGACATTTTGGCTGCTGAAAATCAACAGTGAGTTGTACGCATGTGTACATTTGAGCATAATGCATAGAAATAAGGTGGGCCAAATGAACCATTGAAAAGGAAGTCTCCTGGAATGAATTATGCTGTGTGATTCAGGAGAAGCAATTGAATATGCCGTGGCTTCTGAGAACAGGTGACAGGAAAATTACAAGGAAATCTTACCAGGAACATTCCAGTGACCAGTGAAAGTGCTCACCATAGACAGGTCTACCAAGTATCCTCTTCTAGATATGATACTTTGGAAGATCCAGCTAGCTAGTTAGAAAGGGTGGCAGTAATTGTAGTCTTGGTTAGTGGGAAAATAGGAAAATGAAGAACAGCGTGACTGTAAGAAAGAGAGAATTGACTTTGCATATTCTGAAATCACTCAGTTTGAAGTCAAAACTAAACAGTTTGTTTCCTTTGGAAGCAACAAACAATTTTTTTTCCTTTATAATGGAGTGTTATCTCCTGCAAAAGAAAATCAAAGCAATGCTGTTTACATGTTTAATGTTAAAAAAAATAAAGACTGGCAGTGGCCAAATGATGGGACAATGGATAAAGAGCAGATCCAAACATTTCCTTCCCTCCTCTAGCCCTTCACCCTGCAGGTTTCCCAGAGGACAACACAAATGTGAAGCA
This sequence comes from Pedetes capensis, assembly GCA_007922755.1. Lineage (NCBI taxonomy): Eukaryota > Metazoa > Chordata > Mammalia > Rodentia > Pedetidae > Pedetes > Pedetes capensis. The sequence goes on along the minus strand of VMDO01008365.1, from coordinate 63,563 downwards.
GAGGTGGAAGCTGGTGCTTTGGAAAACCATCTCCAGGCTTTCTGAGCTATGATCCCAGGAGGATGACTAGCAGCCCCTCTCTGGCCCTCTCGCTATTTTTCTGGAAATTATCCAGGAACTGTCAGAGTGAGTGAATCTCTTTAAACCATATGATTTCACTACCAATGATCCTGACAAAAAAATCTCACCTTGACTTGAGCAGGTATGGAAACCAGGAGGATGAATAATTCTGCCCCTCCAGTGCCCCTTTCCTGAAAGAGGCTCTTTGTGGAATCCTGGGTGCATTTCTGGTCCAAGCCTTGGTGGATCACACAGGGGAGTCTCCACACAGCTCTGTCTGTAATTCCTAGAGGAGCCATTGTGTTGTAGCTTCCCCTACAAATCTACAGAGCTGTTCTGCTTTGGTTAAGGCAGGAAATGGACAAGAAGAATCACTGTGGTGCTCACTTCTCTGCACAAGCTTAAGACCTTCAGTTGGCATCAGGAGAAGCATAGTTCCTTGTTCAAAGGGTTCTGTTCATCAAAGACCTTGTTGAAAAATAAAATCATCTTATATGGCTTAAAACTGCAAATAAGTTGTCATTTAAAAATTAACACTGTTACTTCATCTTCATCAAAATAGAGCAATTATAATTGGGATATTATTAACTATCCTCATAAATAGAGGGTTAAAGGATCCATCCTGGATGAGGGAGGAAACTTGGGATGTAAGGACTGACCTGGCCACACCCAACCTGCTTGGTTTTGGTCAAGTTATATTCTTAGCAAACTTCCTGAATTTTCTTCCCTTTCTCTATAAAATAGTACTAATCATTCTTATGTCATAGGGTTACTCTGAAGTTTGAATTAATAAGTTACATGTGATAGGACCTGGTATATAATAACTGGTCAAGAAATGATGACTGCTTTTACCTTATTAAGATGGAAGAGATAAATGCATTATAAATACAGGGATTTGCAAAACTACATTGAGATTCCATCTTACCCAGCCAGAATGATGAACATCAACAAAACAAACAACAGATGCTGGTGAGGATGTGGAGTCAAAAGGAACCCTTACACACTGCTGGTGAGGAATGTAAATTGATATTGTCATTATGGAAGTAAGTATAGAGGTACCTCAGAAAACTAAAAATGGAACTACCATATGACCCAGCTATACCACTCCAGGGTATATGTACCCAAAGGAATCTAAGTCAACCTGCCATAGAGTTATCTGTACTTCCATGTTCCTTGTTGCACAGTTCATAATAGCCAGAGGTGGAATCAGCCTAGATGGCCATTAACAAATGAATGTATAAGGAAAATGTGGTATATCTACACAAAGGGATTTGATTCATCCAAGAAGAATGAAATTATGTCATTTAAAGGAAAATGGATAGGATTGGAGATCATTATATCATAAAGTAAATTAAGGCAGACTCATAAAGACAAATACCACATGTTTTCTCTCATATGTGAAATCTAGGTTTGAAAAAATATGTGTGAGACTTGAAAATAAGAGGGGGACTATCTGGGAGGAAGGGTTATAATGGTAGGGGAAGGGAGAAACAAGAGCAGGCAATGAGGGGGTGAACAGAGCAAAGTACATGATATAGTGGTATGAAAATTCCATAATGATACCTATTATATTGTATGCTAATTAAAATTTGAAAGTATATAGGGATATAAATGTCAACAGGAGTTATTGGGACTATGAGAATATAAAGCCACTTTATATTTTTTCTTCATTTATTCTTCATATTAAAAAGCAAAAAAGATCAATGAAGTTTATGATATTGATCCTCTAGGACTGAGTGATCATATCCATTAATTTGAGTGAAAATCAGTGCTTGCTCTCGATACCCAAAGTAAGACACCAGTGATAGCCCTCCCACATTAGGGGAGACACCAGTAAGGGGCTGCAGAGACCTTGTGCCTAGCTGGGGTCTTCCTTTCACATTAGCTAGCGAACTTTTAGCTTAGTTCTCTTTTCTCCTTCCTAGAATGCTGGGACCAGAGGACGTGATTATGAAAGTCTCTTTGTGCTCTCAAGTACTGGATTGTATGCTGACCAAAGAGAGCAAATATCCATTTCCATTCTTCCCTGTCAGACTCAGGAATCTCTGGGTTGAAAGGCGAAGGCATATTTTGAATTGGTTTTCACATGAAGAATATTATTCCCTGTGAATTTCCTGCTCCCAGCTGATGGGAAGAGACAAGAAAGATGCTGTACTATTCCTCTGAGATTTCTGATTCTCAAGCTCATTCATAACCACACAGCTGAAACTGTAAGCATTTGGTCAATGAGTCTCCAGGCTGGAGTTGACCTGGTTAAGGTTGGTTCTGTCTGCTTTGTCAAGTGGGTGCCTGCTCTTCAATTTCACTGGACTGATAAATCATGAATATTTTTCCTCGCCATTTAAAAGTCATTTCCCCTCATTTTCTCTGTGCGCCAGAGGCAATCTTGCACACAAAGGCATGTGTGTGTGTGTGTGTGTGTGTGTGTGTGTGTGTGCTGATTACTGTCTTCAAAAATAGCGTATGATAACAAATAACTGCCTAGAGATTTTCAAAAATTTATCAACAACTTAAACTCTAGCACTGTATTCATCAAAAAGCAAAGATGTATGCCTTGTATTACTTAACCTTTCCAAGCCACCTGCTTCTTATTATATTTCTATTTCATATTCAACTTCCTATTGGAACTGTAAACATCTTATTAAAATCATATGTATGCTTTTTGAACTAAAGTAGAACATTCTAAAATCTCTTGTCCCATGTGTAGAAGTTACTTTTATGATAATTCATTTATTCAACAGAGTGCCAAATGTAATCCAGACTTTTAGACATGAGGGATATGTCAGTCAGCAAAGAAGAAGATAATGTCTGCCTTCATGGAGCTTAGAATTCCAATGTGAGATAGGGCAGGGAGAGAGAGTCACAGGCAATATGGAACAGATATCACATATTGGACTGTGGTGAGTGTTATCAAGAATAAACACAACAGGGGCATGACAAGTTCCAGGAATATTCATGTGATGTGGGAAAAGGTGAGGTTCAAATTTAAATAGAGTAATCATGGAAGTCTCCACTGACAGGGTATCTTTTGAGCACTGGTTTCAAGCAGGTGAAGGAGTGAGCTTTGAATTTACCTTGAGAAAGAGTTTCCTATTGATAAGAAATGGGGCTGAGATTTAGCTCAGTTGGTAGAGCGCTGCACTGCAGTCTCTGAGGTCCCGAGTTCAATTCCTAGCACCACAAAAATGGGAGAAGGACCTGGCAATCCACTCCCAAGTCAATCCCGAAACAATCAGCCACTCAGAACCTTATGAGGGTCGCTATGAGTAGGATACCAACTCGATGGCACCTAACAACAACAACAACAATTGATAAGAAATAGCAAGGGTGAAGGTCCTAAAGCCAGAGCTGCCTAACATGTTGAAAAGCAATGAGGAGGTGAATGTGGCTGAGAGGGTGAGTGAGGCAGAGAGTAGGAGGAAATAAGCTAGGAAAGGAAAAGGGGTTAATTTAGAAATGCAGAAGTGGAGCCAGGCATGGTGGCTCACCCCTGTAATCTCCACAACTTGGAAAGCTGGAGGCAGGAGGATGGCAGGTTTGAGACCAGAGGCAGCCTGCATAACTTAGCAAGACCCCATCTCAAGATAAAAAATTTAAAATGGGCTGGGGGTGCAGCTCAATGGTAGAACACATGCAAAGTGTGCCCAAAGCCCTTGATTCAACCTCCAAGTACCACCAAAAAAAGATGCAGAAGCATTTCAAAGAGAAAGGAATGATCGATTAATACAATTATGAGCTGAGACAACATCAATGAAGAAAACAGATGAGAAACTCCTGTCTCCTGGAGTTGACCTTCTAGTGAGAGTTGAAAGAACAATAATAAAAATAACAATGACAACAAAAAGTCCAAAAGCAAGTTGGGTATTTTGCTAAAAGTGCTAAATGCAATGGGGAAGGAGATGATTGGAGAATGCTCTGATACCTCGAATAATGTTAGGATGTAAAACTGTCACGACTATTTGTTCTTTATTGTTGTTGTTGCTGTTGTTGTTAGGTATCATCAAGTTGGTGTCCGACTTACAGCAACACTACATACAACAGGTGAAGCACTATTGTCAGTGCTTCTCTGCTATTCATAGAGTTTTCAATGGTGGATTGATTTTGGGGAGTGGGTTGCCAAGTCCTTCTCCTAAGCCTCTAGTATCTGGTGTTCCCAGGTGGTCTCCCATCCAAGTACTAAATAGGCCCGATCCTGCTTAGCTTCCAAGATCTGATGCCACAGTGCTATGGCTGCAGGCATTCTTTAATGTAAGTATCCAATTATTAGCCCATCTTGACTTACTCATATAAAATCATTGATAATAGGCTACATAATATTTATTCAACAAGCATGTTTTGTTTATGTTCTTTCAGAAGATACAGCCTAGCCTCATGGGGTGTATAGTTCGGTGGAAGAGATGACATTGATCAAATAATCACATCAATAACTGTAAAATTCCAATAGAGAGATTTCTACAGTGAGAGGCATTTGATATTAGAAAAGCAATTAATTTGAAAAGGAGTGACAATATATTACTCTATCTTTAATATTTCAGTAGTAATATCAACTTTCCTAAGGAAAATGGCTTTTTGTGGCAATGGTGAAATAGAGCAAATGTTTCTCATTCTGTTTAAAAATATATTGCAAGCTACTCTTCAGGAAGTGGTATCTCCTGAATAGCATCTCCAGGATTGTCCTGTAGAATTTGCTTCATTGAAATCTGCCTAAACAGCAATTGCCTATTGCTGGTATACTTTGAACCATATGGAAAAGACAAAGTTCTAATCTGAAGCTGAGTACACTTGACTTATGGTCTGGAAAAGGGCATAGTATAGCTTGGGGGTTCTTAGGGCAAAGACTTCAGTAGATTCAAGGATAGAAATGGGATACAAGTGTTCTAGTCCTTCAACAAGGCCAACAAGTCTGACTCCAGCTCAATAACTTGCTTCAGATAAACCCATTTTCAGCTTTATTCAGAGGATGAAACTCTTGGTCATTCTTCACTGTCCATTACTTTAGATGACTGGTGATACTATCCAACAATTGAACCAGAAATAGATGCATTCACCAGCAGCAATGATGTATTTTTCTGCATTATGCTCGTCCTTGGCAAAGGAGGCTTCAGCTGCTCCCTTTGCTGTCTTGCTGTCAGCTTGATAAACGGACAGGCTTCCTTCCCAGCAGGGCTGGTAGGGATCCAGGCTGCAGCACTGCCCACTCCAGCAGGCTGCAGCCATCACTCCTGCCTCCTGCAAGCTCCCAGGGCCCATTCAGAGTACACAGGGGCATTCCAGGAGACTCCAGGCCGACAGCCTTGTACAAGGAGAAAACGAATTTTCATTCTGTTCTGTTAAATGTCTCCGCCAGACTTTACAGAGACATACTGCCAGAAAAATAAAGGAAAGTTAATTTTGTCCACTGCACTGAGCTATTTTGAAAATTTATAGCTAGGCCCTTGCAATGGATATATTTGTATATTTTAGCTTTTCCTCCAAGCAGTTTTTCTAACTCATTGGTGAATCATTCATGTGCTGGATTTTGAAAAGACAGGGAAAAGTCAAACAGTGTCTTAATGAGCACAGTTTTTAAGGGCATAAAGAGTAAAATAGAATGTGGCAGATCAGAGAGACCAGAGAAAGTTTACTCACAGAAAATCAGTTCTGTCTGAGCTTTTCAGCAGAATTAATAGCATTAGCTTGTGTGAACACATTGACTGTGGGTTACAATGTTCTAGATGCTTCTCTTAGGTAAATGCTGTAGTTTGGATGTGTCCCCCAAAGATCCATGTGTTAAAGGCTTGGTCCACAGCCCATGGCACTAGGTGGAAATGCTGTAACTTTTAAGAAGTGGAGCCTAGTTGGAAATCAGTCATATGCATGGTGTGCTTGAAAGGGATATTTTGTTCTTTCTCTGCTTTCCTTCCTGGCTGCTAGGAGGTGAGCCATTTCCTTTACCAGGCCCTCTTGCCATGATGTGCTGTCTTGCCAGAGGTCCAAAGCAACAGAACCAATCGGCCGTGGACTAAAACCTCCAAAATATGAGCTAAAAGAAACTTTTCATCTTTTTAAGTTGATTATCTCAGATATTTTATCACAGTAATGGAAAGCTGACCAACAGAATATATGATGTTTTGTCTATTTTAGGTGAAACTATAATAACACTAAGAGTTGTGTTTGTTTATGACACCTTCCACAATATACTCTCCCCCCTGTTCCCATCTCCGTGAAGTTCCTGTGGAGAAGGTGAGTGTTTTTGTCACCATTTGATAAAAAAGGGAAACCAAAGATCAAGAAGATCTAGTCCCTGGGTCAAGTTCACATACCTAACAGTGGTAGCAGAGATTTATTTAATTACTTTCCTACTTAATGAAGGAAGTAAATAAAAGGTAAAACGCTGCAAACTTTTTCATTATAAAAAATAGAACTTTTGGAACCAGGTGCAGGGGCACACGCCTGTAATCCCAGCAGGTCGGGAGGCGGAGGCGGGAGGATCGCAAGTTCGAGACCAGAGGCAGTCTGCGTAACTTAGCGAGACCCTGTCTCAAAAAGTAAAAAAAAGTGGGCTGGGGGTGCAGCTCAGTGGTCCAGCACTTACAGAGCATGCAGGCACAAGGCTCTGGGTTCAACCCCCAGTACCGCAAAAAGAAAAAAAAAAGGACTTTTCTGTTTGGAAATTAAACACTGAAAAAGTGGTCAGATATGTCCTAAACTAGTGGAGGGCGTGCAGATATTTTCCTGTCATTTTTCTGTTTAAAACTATACCTATACATCATATATATTACAGCACACACACACACACACACACACACACACACACACACACACACACCCTCTTTTGTATGTATGCTGTATTTTATGAAGACAGCAGGAAATAAAATGTAGGGAAAGGAACTAATTGTTTTTAATGCCTGTTATGTCTCTATCCCCTAAATGTCTGTCAGCTTGACATCTTGTGGGGGCTTGTGTGATTGTATGATGCTAAAATTTATGCCACTGGTTGTTAGATACCAGCAGGGCCACCCATGGTGAACAGGTTTCAGCTGAGCTTCCAGACGAAGACAAACTAAGGAGAAGGACCCAGCAGTCCACTCCCGAAACAATTAGCCATGGAAAAACCCTATGAATAGCAGAGAACCGCTATCAGATACAGGGTCAGAAAATGGTTCCCCCAGGGTGGAAGGCATTCAAGGAATGACTGGGGAAGAGTTGCCTCCTCAAAGTAGAGTCACCCTTAATGAAGAGAATGGAGTAAAGGCCCTGGGACCTCCATTTGCTGATATGGCATGACTCAAAATGAGAAGAAACATAGTGACTGCAACATTGGGTTCAAACATAAAAAGATAGTGTGAATGGCACAGTATCAGGAAGTGTTTCCTTCTGTTGTACATAGGATTGCTATGAGTTGGACTCTACTTGGTGGCACCTAATAATGATGTCCTTGGCACTCTGGTGAGCACATTAAGCATCTAATCTCATGTTTTTAATATTTGATCACCTCTATTTTAAGAATCTTTCTTAACCATTATAAGAGTTAAAGATGTCATCCCTATAGCCCATCTCTTCTATCAGTTTGGAAAGCCTCAAGTGACAAAATAGGAGTCATGGGTTTAATGCAGTGGAAATCTTTTGGCTTTTTTTGTTCATCTATGCCCACTCCACATTCTTACTCATGAAGCCAGGACTTAGAACTTTAAATTTGGCAGAGCCTGAGGACACAGGAACAGGGAACACTGACCTTGCAGGTGGATCATTATAATGAGAACGGCCAATCTTCCCCCTTTGGTTTTCAGGCCCATATATTCTTGCTATACTTCACCATGTTTGCCATAGGTTCAGTCCAGATACAAAATTCTGGAAGACTGCCCTCAATCTTGCTGGATATGGTCCTCCCCTTGCTGGGCCTTTGATAGATGATCCCATCATTTTGTGTCCAGGGTTGAATTCCTCAGAATAATGTGGTACATGCAGGCTCTATGGATACTCTCAGCATGCACTCACTGTGTCACCTTCTTCATGGAACAATGTGTTCCTTGATCACAGGCTAGTTTATTGTGGTTCCATGTTAGTCAATCACATAGTTGGTAAACCCTCAGATGCACCTGGGTGAGAAAGGAAAATGCATGATTCACGTAGGTGTGAATTCTGGAAAGAATGTAATGTTTCCCTCCCAGGACAGAAAGTATCTGACGTAGTCAACCTGTCACCAGGTAATTGCTTAGCTTTCTCAAAAAATGTTTCCCATGTTGACATTTTGGGTGAGTCTGCTGCCAGCAGCTTGGCATTCATTAGTGGCAGTGGGTAGATCAGCCATAGTGAGAGAAAGCCTGTGCTGTCAGGTCTGTGCACAACCTCTATCCTGCTACCAAGACTGTGCCACTCATGGAACTACTGCATAAGTGCTAGGGTGGCTGATGTCAGAAGCTGGGCAAGTCATCCTGTACACCTGGTTGTCCAGTTCCTTTCTGAATGTTCTAGAATGCTCTCCAGTGGGTTTTAACTCAAGACTCAAATATTCATACATGCTTTGGACCCTTTGCCTAAGACTGACCCACAAACCCAGTTTTCAAATGTGTCTTCAAGCTCCCATTCATGCTCCTTTCAGGATCCTGACCAGTCAGAAAATCTCTTTGTTATCTCAGAAGTCTGTGTATATTTGTGCTTTAGGCAATTTCTCTCTGTAGTATGGCCAAGTGTGTTGCTCAGAGTTTTGACAACTGGGAAAATTTCCTTTTCCCCTGCTCTTCGGGGACACCTTTCAGTGGGGCTATATTGTAGTTGCAGTCTGTTCCAATTACAAGGTGCCAGTAGACTAAGCAGTCTGGTGAGGGCTGCTCTCTGTTTCGGGGATGGCACCTTGTTGCTGCATCTTCCAGAGGTGAAGAATGTTGTGTTCCCAGCTGGTGGAAGGGATGAAAGGATGAAAAAGGGATCACACTCCCTCATCAAGTCCCAATCCTATTAGGCACCTAATCCCACTTATGAGGGGGGGAAAGCACACCCCAAAGGCGACCCTTCCCAATACTGTTGTATTGGGGATTAAATTTCATGATGAATTTTTGAGGAGACAAAAACATTCAGCCGATAGCAATATCGTTTAGTGGATTGCTGCTGTGCCTGCATGACATTATATTTCTGTTTATTTCATAATCCCAGCTCATCATGGGCAGCCCCAGTAGCATAGTCACACTTGGTGTCCTGGATTCTACCAAGGGAAGAAAAAAAAGTACAAAACAAAGGCACTGCTTTTGCAATGACCTTGGCAGGTTTGATCTTGCTCCAGAATCCAGAAATCTGTTGCAACTCTCATGATGGTATTTAACAGAAACTCTGCATAGCATCTTAACCCACAAAGGGTTCTCTCTAGTCCCATCTGTCTTCTAGGTTATACCGCCTGAGTATCAGGATAGCTTGCACCGTAGCCTGGACCTGTTACAAAATCCTCTCTTTTCTGGGTAACGTATAGCACACCTGAATATGGCAGCCTTCCAAGTCAATCAATAAATTCTTCACTGCATATTACCACATGTGCTGATTCCAGTACCCAGCTAAGCTTACCAAGTACAGTGGCTCCTTCTTAGTGGTAGGAGTTGTGGGTGGAACCATTTGTCACTTATATTAAAGGCAAATTTCCTACATGTTCCAGTTCATTGGATCTTTAAAAACATCTCCTACATGGTTGGTCCTTGAAACTTTGAGGGCTTATCATCCACTATTTTGGCACATATGTATCTCTCTAGGATACTCTGAGGTACTTTCTCCTTTCCTCACCAGATCCAATTACCATGATATCATCAGTATGAATTGCTACTTCTGTGGAATATCAAGACAATGGTCTCTGTGGACTATATTGTGACAGAGAGAAAATGTATTGAACTGTTCCAGGGGTAAGATGGTAAATGTAAACTATTATTTTTTCTACATGACAGCAAACTGCTTTTGATCCTTATTATTTATAGGGATTGAGAAAAGTATATTTGCCTACCCAAAAGCTACACATTAAGTCCAGAAACTAATAATTTATTCTACTACAACACCATATCAGGGATAGCAGTTATAACTGTGGTTGCCACTTTGTTGTTTACTTTGATAACTGTCATTTGCAATGATCTCTCTAATTTTTGAATGAGCTAAAGAAGTGAATTGAATGGGGATATCCTTTCATCCTTCAAATATTTTCTGGTAGTTCTAACTTCTACAGTTCCTCCTGGGATGTATCATTGCCATTTCAGGGCTGTCCTTTTGTCCCTTCCACACACATTGTGATTCTTTTCCCACTGGCCAAAGAACCGATCTTGATTATTCTAGAGATGGGGCAATTAACTACACAGATGACCTGTGGACCCATTGGACCACCATGAGATAGACAATTGGCCAGGATTCCACTTACTGTTTGTCTTTTATAAGCCTGTCTGTAATGAAGGGTTACTATTGCATCTTGGATTCATTGTTATCGGTCAGTTCAGTCAGTTATCAGTCAGTTCAGACTCTGTGTGTAAGAGCCCTTGAATACCAGGGTACACCTGGTATTCTGGCAAAGAACTTCAGGTCTCTGTGGGAAAGGATTAGGGGATATTTATGATATATATATATATATATATATATATATATATATATATATGCAGTGATGTTGGAAGATACTTCCTGAAGGGGACCTAAGGTCTTTGTTAGTAAGCTATTTATTGAGACTGTGCTCTGGGCTTGAGAGTTGACTGAGATCTAGAAATGGGGTGAGTGATTATGACTTTCTACTGTGGTGGCTGATATCAGCTTTTTGCTTGCCAGATCTCAATTTCATGTTATACAGATTAAGCCAAAGTCTACTTGGCTGCCACCCATCTTGCTATAGATTCCTGTGGGTTAAGATACCCTGACTGTCACTCTGGCCTTGACTCCTATTTTAGTGACTATGATCTCCTTATTTCTGTGAAGAAAAATTAGTCTTTTCTATTCCAGAGTTCTATCAATTCTGCTGATACCAAGGAAACTAGTTCCAACATAGCACCTCCCAGAGTCAAGAGCAGCAGCCAGCCTGCGTGTACCAACCTTCAGAGAAATATGGTCAAGTGGTGGGTTCTTTGATCTAACTTAATAGATTCATTACAACATTCTCACCTCCTTGAGCTTTTCAATCTCTTCCTCAATATTCTGCCCAAGCCTGATATTCTGATTACTTTGACAGTGTCTAAGCTTGAAGGAACAATTCCAGCAGTATATTAGGGCCAATTCTGTGTGTCCTTGTTAAGACATCAAAACCCATGTTTTGGAAGAGTGTTCTGGTGTCAACACCCTTAAGCTTTGTTCCCTGGTTTCTGCTGGGCTCATATTAACCAAGTCTTGCAATTCTTTGGCTGTGCTCCCACAGCAGGAACCATATATTCCCCTGTTGATGCTATTATCTAAATATCCTACCATTATGGCTCTTATTGCATAGGATAACAACCATTGGAAGACTCTGCTAGCTATTTGGGGTGTGCACTTACAGATCAGAGAAATAACTTTTCTGGTGGGTGCAGTCTGGCGACAGTAAGGGAAGATGGGGGTAAAACATGAGGGTTTGGCATGTGTCTTATGAAGTCTCTTCTTCAGATGAGGTTTTCACAGGGTCTCTACGTTCAGAGTTTCTTAATATGGCACCATTGACACTTGGGCTAGATTATTCTTTGTTGTAAGAAGCTATCCTGTGCATTGTAGGATGTTAGCAACATCTCACAATGTTCTCAACATATTAGATGCCAATAGCACCCTCCCCTTTCAGTTGTAATTGCCAAATCTCTCCCTTGAGAATCACTGCTTAAATGATGAGAGGCTGCTCTCCTGCAAACAGGTTCCTGCAGATGTCCATTGAGTGACTGTAGATTCCGAAAGGTGCAGTGGAAGTGAGCTGTCAGCAGACTATCCCTGAGTACATCTGGTACCTGCAAGCAAAAGCTGGAGCCAAAAAAGGGAGCTAAGAAGATGTTGAACAAAGGTATAAAAATGTGTCTGACACACAGGAGCATAATATGCACTGCATTTCACAGGTAACAACAATGAGGCTCCAGAAGGTTAAATGACTTAAATCAATGTGTTTAAGTTTGATGCATTGGGTATGAAGATGAATAAGAAAAAACACCTGCTCTCAGGCAATTCTCAGTCCAGTAAGCTATGAAATATTATATAATAAATATTTATATGTAAATATTGATAAGGTCATCCAACTGGCATGTAACAAAGACACAAGTAGAATGAGGTTTATTTGACCTCCAAATCTATATTCGTTGCACTCATGATTTTATTATGTTTACTGCACGCTAGATTTTTGCTACATTATTTGCATAACTGATATCACTTAACATTCATAGAACTCTAAGGAAATAAGTATTCTTACCCACCATTTTTCAGATTATGAAGTGGCCTTTCCTTGTACACCTTCGTATGACCTACACACATTACGTTTAAGGAGATATTGCTTTGTAGAGGAAGAAGATTCAGACTGATAAAATCAATGTGGACAAGCACAGAGATGCAGATACAAGATAATCCAGTGTGTTGCTAGAAACAGGAGAACCCAGTGACCAATTCCATTAACTCCATCTTCATCTTCCAACAGTGTGACTAATTAAGATATGGGTTGTTACTAAGTAGCTCAGTTCCTTTTAAGAGTGGCTTATGAAACCGTGGAAACTATCTAAAAATATATAATGTGAGAGAAATAATGTTGTTACAAGGGAATTGATAACTAAGGATAATGGGAAAGGGAAGAAATAGCAAGTTGGAGCTAATTACCAAGGAAAGCCCCTTGACACTGAGAATGGTGAGCCAGGATAATAGTCTCCTGAGGGGAGTGGCAGAATCACCACCAGTTAGTACATTTAAAAATAGGCAACAGAGTGCTAGAAACAGGGCGCTGGGGAATAATCTTGCATTAGGCAGGAAAGGAGGTAATTGACTAAGTGACCTAATATTAAGAGCTTTCTTTCTCATGAATTTCTTGAATTCTGAAAAAAATAAAACCTTATAGTCTGTATACAGAAATGTAGGTACCTAATGACTGGAAATAACTAAATATAGCCTCCAATTATTCATAAATGCAAAGTGAGAGCAGCCGTGCCCTAGCTGGAGCATAGTATGAGGGTCAGAGGAAATGTAGGAGATGGACAGGGTAAGTTGAAGCACTATTAAGAGTCAGATTTCTCTCCTGCACTCAGATGGGGCTGTGCCCAAGTGCACTTGAGGTGTACGAAGGCTGTTTCAGCTGATTACCTAGATCTCTCTTTTTCCTTTCCTCTTCTGGCCCTTTGCTACCACAATGTCAAACAGAGTTTACAAAGACCAGCATGTGTGGACTCCTACATTGTCTGTATCTTTCAAAACAATGTTCTCCTTTCTTTAAAACTGTTGAATGGCCTAATCATAAAGCTCCTTTTCCAATGCATCTTCCAAAAACTTGACTCCAAGCCATAGGAAGGCTTGCTAAAATGCAGATTTCAGGATCTCATTGCAGACCCACAGATACTGGACAGGAAGAGAGAGCATAAATCTACATTTTTCACAAAGGTCCATAGATCTTACATACACCACTAAACTTGAGAACTTCCACCTGGGGAAGAACATGATAGCTAAATCAAAAGAAACTTCAGGAGAGGGAAGTATAGCCCAATCTTCATTTCCTCTTTCTCATTTACTTCTTTGATTTTCCTTTACTCCCTACCAAATGAAATCTCCTTTAGGTTCCACCACTCATGCACTTCTAAGTATGTATATACATACTCCTATAATTTATATTTCCCCACTTGCATAAGGCCTTAATATAACTTTCTATATATCTAAGAGCTAATTATTATTTATGTGCTTTTTATTTGAGATGCTGTTTCAACTCTTTTGAGAACAGAAATTGTCTCAATAATCTTTCTGTCTTTCACAATGCTGTGGTAGAGAATGGATGTATTTATTGAATGTGACTAAGTTAAATGTGTAAAAGTAATAAAAAAAGTAGGATGTGCAGTGGAAACCCAGGGAATATCAGCTCTGTCAGTGTGACAAGGCACAGTCTGGAGACTGAACACTTAGCTGGCCTTTTGCTTCCAGCTCTACCAATAATCCCATGTGAAAATCTGAGCAAGTCATGTGAACTTTTAGTTTCCCTCTCGGTAAGCATGGATAACAATCACTTTCTTACTACCCTCACTCACAAAGCAGATGAAAGAGTAAGCATGATACCATCACTATTAAATATCACATTTCACTTAGGAAAGCTAAAAACGACATCAGCATTATCAACAGCAATTTTCTATCTCCAAACCACTGAACAGGAATTCAGTCTGGATTCCCCAGAGATGATTATTTTCTCTCACACCAGAACACACAAGAAAAGATAAAACAGGAAACAACAGATTCCAGAAATTACATCAAGTTAAAATGTATATCAGTAACCAGTCTCCCAATACAATTCCCTAGATAATGCTAGCTATCAGTACAAGGAAAATAATTGGCATTGTTTACTTTTTGACATGCCACCTAATGAACAGCTGAACCATTTTCACAGAAGGCAAAATTACAGTGCTGCTTCTGGTATGTGGCTATTGTATCTAAAGTTAATTGAATTTTCCATTATGATGAAGCTTGATTTTCAGAATTTAATCTCTGAGTCTCTTCCAATTGCTCTGAGTTAATGGTGAGACAGGAGATATAAAGGGCGAGTGGAGTGAATCACCAGTTGGGGAGGATCCTCTACCCACCAAAGAATCCTTGGGTATATTAGAGCATTATTATGTGCAAGAAGGAACTAAGATTTGGGTAGTGCATAAGTCTTCCCAACGTGGAATTTTTCCAGAGAAGAAAAGGACTACTTGTTTTTATACACTGTGCCCCCTGCCACCAATTAAGACTGAAATGTATTTTAGTTCCATTAGGAGGTTAAGTGTAATCTGTGCAGCTGGAACAAAGCAGCAATACTAACTTCTTTTCTAGCAATCTGAAGGATTGCTGTGCAGATTACCTAATTTACCCTCAGTTTGTTTGCTCTGGTGTTTGAAAAGTGAAAAGAGCTTTCAGAGTGAGACAACCAATTTGAACAAAGATCCAGCAGGCAGCAATGGGCCAGGAGACAACTGGGTGTTCCCAGGGGTGAAGTGGCAGTTCACACTGGCATTTTGCAAACAATAATAGACAAGAGTATAGTGGCATATACACAGCCTCAGTGGCTCAGAGTGAGCCCCTTGGGAAGGCTGAGTAGATACACCAGTGCTTTCATGGCCACTGAAGGGGTCATCATGAAGGCCACTTGGCCTATACTTGTATATATGAAGAAACTTCAGTTTAGAATTTTGACACTATGGAAACAGGCTATCAATTCAAGCCAATATCATTGTCATGTCTCTTAAGAGCATTGATTGCTTAAGTGTAAACATTTAAAACATACTGATTTTGTTAATCCCATTGTGGTGTTTCTTTATTTTTTAAGCTACGAAGAGTCTAAAAATAAAGTGAACATGGACCTCTCTAACTTCTAGAGGCCTGACAATGCGTGGAGCATGCTGAAGGGCCTGGAGCCAGTGAGGAGCCAGGGGTGGGGGACAGTTGGTGAGGACCAAGGACTCAGGCACATTGCAAATTCTTACAGGCATTTCCCCAAATATCTGTCTTTTTATGTCCCCAAACCAAAAATATAGCTTCAGTCTTTGTCAACTTTCATGTTAAAACTACTCAAATTTTTGTTCTAATGCTGTCTTGAAGAAAGACTATAAGAATATTGTGTGACATTTGGGTAATTTAAAATAATTACATAACAAACTGATGATATTATAAACATAAATTGAAAGTAGCTCCAGAAACTTCAAATTATAGTTTGATCACAGTTCCTATAAGGCTTATTTTAACCATGCGGTGCCAACAGAACTTTCATTGAGATAGTACTTTACAGTTTAGAAAGCAGGCCCACATAGATTATCTCAAATTCTCCCAACAGAAGAACATTTCATAATGCCTACAGTAACACCTTAAGCTTTAAGGGACAAAATTGCTTTACTGGTACCTTTGGAGATGATAATTTCATTCCACAGATGAAAATCTGAAGGTAGAAACTAAAACTCCAAATTCTGTGGAATCTAGAAAAAGTGTCAAGGGGCACTTTGGTACTATGTATGTATGTGTCTAATTCTGGTAAATTCATCCCATAATTTTTCAACAGCTATCCAATTCTCATTGCAATCTAAATGTCACACTCAAAGCAAGGAAGGAAGGTAAGGCTCCAGTCTGTTGCTCATCTCCTGCATGGGTGGAGCATTGATGTGCCACTCTACATGTCCTCCTCTTCCCAGTTCAGGCTCACCCCCCACCACAACTGCAAACCCCTGTCAGTTGTTTTCCTCATTTTTCAGTGCTGGGGATTGAATCCAGGCCCTTGCATAGGGCAAGCAAGCACTCTATGCCTCAGCCACAACCCCAGCCCTCCTACTTTCAATTTTTGGAACACCACATAGTTTAAACATCTCTGCATAGATTGCCTTCTACTATTGTTCCTTACAGCTTAGCAAATTAAAATATACTTCCTGTCCTTTTAGCACTACATTTTTGGAAAGTTTCCCATTTCAGATTTGGAAAATGACAAGGAAATGTCAAAAATCTCCCAAGTCAGGTTTGCAGCATCATCTCTTAAAGGCTCTTTCTTGTCCTCTCACCCACCAACAAAGGCATAATGATTGTACTTTAACATGCCATTTCTTTTGCTCTCTAACAGGAAATTAAAGTAAGAGTATTAAATTGCCTCCCTGTGCTGAGAATTTTGGATGGTAGCATCAAGATAGCAACATATATGAGCCTGCTTTTCTTCTGTAGGTATCCAAATGGCGAACTTTGTTTGTGTAAGTCTCTTCTGTGCACATCTGCTCCTGGAATGTTTCTCACTCCTGTCTTTGCCTATGATCCCACTGCTGTTTCACCCTGCTCACATACCTGATCTGGTCCCTGATTGCCTTTTTCAGTCCTATTTCTGCTTTCTGGTCATCAGGCTAGCTCTCAAATCTCATTAAAATTAGTAACCATCTCCTTCAACTAATCTAAGAAAAAGGGTTATTTTGTACAAACTACATTATTTTAAAAATACACATCTACCACTGTTCTACTTCATTGGGAAGTGATGGAAATATTCGTGCATGAGTCTAATTTTATTTTTTTCATTAATAAAATTTCCATTCAATTTCCACTGCTATACCTATATTAGATTGGTCAGAGTGAATCAACATCTTATCAAGCTTACAATTTTCTTGATGGAATGTTATCTTTCTGGCTAAATGTTCAACTTCTAGTTCAAACCTCTAAATGATCAAAATATCATGAGTAATGTATAATGATTCACCATCAGTGTACACCAAACATAATTATTGATATTTATTTATTAGCAACCTCCTGCCTTGTACATGCCTCATGTAGTAGTCTTGTCCACGTCTAACCCAGCCTTATTTAAAAGTAAGACATACTGACTAAAAGCAAACTCCAAAACCAAAGTTTTCTCAAGAGTTTCCAATTCAATACAACATCATTGGGGAAAAAGTGTGAAAGACTTTCAAGAGTCAAATGAACAATTAGAAAATAGGTTTCTAGAAGAATACACTTTTAAAATACTTGAAGCATAACCTTAGTTGATATAACATGGATATTTTACTACTTCAACTTAGCCAACATTTATTAATAAAGGTAAAAATGACATACTTTTTACCCCCAAGGATATCACATTGTGGCAACTAAAACTGACATTGGAAACAGGTATCAGCAAGGCCTCATCTCAATATAGAGAATAAAAAAGGGGCTGGGCATGTGTCTCAATGGTGGAGCCTGTGCCTAGCATGCGAAAGGCCCTCACTTCAACTCCAGTACTAAAAACCAAAAAAAAAAAAACAAAAAAAAAACCAAACAAACAAAACCAGGTACCTACAATCTTCTAAGACATTTCATGAAAATTTGTTCTTATTTTTATGGAAATAAAACATATCTATGTAAGAGTAAGGGACAGTGCCAAGGTTACAAAACAAATCCATGGCAGCACCTTGCTTAGGACCCACATAGAGGAAGGAAGGCAAAGGTACAAGGAGGAGTCCTTCAAGGTGCTTAAGAAGGAAGAACTAGACTGGACTTCCTCCTATCCATGGACGGTCCTACATTTCCAAAAATATTTTTAATACATAAAGTTGTATTCAGGCAGCTGGAACATAATAATTTCTTACTGACCAGGTAATGCAGAAAGAACATAACACAGTCCCCAGCTACAAAAGTAGTAAGAAAAAAAAAGTGAATGCTAGGTGTGGTGGTGGTGGCTGTGTGTGTGTGTCTCTGTGTGTGTGTGTGTGTGTGTGTGTGTGTCAGAGAAAGAGAGAGAGAGAGAGAGAGAAATCAGTATTCCATTTATTCTGAACATATTTCTATCTTGTTCTTGTATCACATGTCATATGATCTCGTATTCTTAGTCAAAACAAGCCCTGACAGGACAGCTAAATATGAAAAAAGAACTCTGTAACAGGTGTAACAAGAAAAGCATCATTTCCCCCCACCCCCGAGCATAGTCCCTAGGTGAGTTCTCTACTTTCCTAGTAGACATATCTGAACTGTAGTCTTATTTATTAAAACAACAGTATCCTAGGGTGTGTTCTAGAATTAGGGGCTTAAGAATATTCACAGGAAAGCTTTGCACTTAATGTTGTTGTTAGGTGCCATAGAGTCAGTGTCCAACTCACAGTGACCCTATGTACAACAGGCAAAACACTATTGTCAGTGCTTCTCTGATAGTCATAGGGTTTTCAGTGGCTAATCATTCATTGAGAGTAAGTTGCTGGGTCCTTCTCCCAAGCCTATGGTACCTAGTGTTCCCAGGTGGTCTCCTATTCAAGTACTAACCAGGTCTGACCCTGCTTAGCTTCCAAGATCTGAGAGGATCAGATGCCACAGTGGTAGGGGTACAGGTTAATGCATTTAATTAAATAGCATTTCTCTGCCTTTCTCTTGCAATTCAGTCCTAAAGCAAAATTATCATTCATTTAGTATTTATGAGTGATAAACCTTAGCAGTGTGTGCTAAAGATTGGAATGGAATACTATGCAAACAGGAGGCACACCTTGCGCATATAGCATGTACACTGTTTGCCTGCTGAAGTAGTAGCTTGTCAGGGTACACATTAAAAAAATCACCAGTATTATTTTTAGGATGCAATATCATTCATTCATTGACTTATTTATTCATTGCTTATTGAGCTCCTACTATGTACTTGATTTTCTTTTTGTCGAGTCCTACTCATAGTGACCCTATGTACAACAGAACTGACACTTACAGTACCTCTCTGCTATTCATAGGGTTTTTGATGGCTGATTGTTTCAGAAATGGGTTGCCAGGTCCTTCTCCCAAGCCCACAGCACCTGGTATTCCCAGGTGGTCTCCCATCCAAGTACTAACCAGGCTCAACCCTGCTTAGCTTCCAAGATCTGATGAGATCAGACGCCAGGGTGAGATGGTTGTAGACTCCCCATTTGTGTTCTCCGCCCAGGTTTTGTTCTAACATACATGTGTGCCTTGTGTGATTCAGATAAAATGCAATTGGTTTAAGCCAAGCTTGATTGATCTAATTTTCCTTATAAGGTATAAATCCCAGCAGTGGCTAAAGAAAATTGAGATGAGGTCGGTTGGAGGGAGGGTTCTGGGAAAAATTTCTTTGCTCTTCACAGGAATTGTACAAGGAAGAAATTGTCTGTGATGGTTAATTTTATAGGTCAAATTGGCTAGTCTATAGTACCCAATTATTCAATTCAACACTAACCTAGGTATTGCTGTGAAGGTATTCTATACATGTGGTTATTGTCTACCATCAACTGACTTTAAGTAAAGAAGGTTATCTTTGGTGGTCTGGTTAGACTCCATGCAATTACTGTGGAAGGCTGTAAGAACAAAACTGAGGTTTCCCTGAAGAAGAAGAAATTCTTCCTCAAGCATGTAGCATCAGCTCCTGCCTAGAGTTCCCAGCCTGCCAGCCTGCTCTATGGATTTTGGACTTGCCAGCTCCTACAACACATAAGGCAATTACTTGAAATTACACATATCTCCTTCTGGTTCTGTTTCTCAGAGAACCCTAACTGATACACTGTCCTTTTTCAGTCTCTAGAAATTCATATGAAGAGTGTAAATGTGGAAAGAACCTGAGTCTTTGATAATCTGAGTTAATCAAATCTGAGTCAAATCTGGAGCTTCATTTATTTTGGACTTGCAATAGGAGAATAAATTTCTCATTCTTTAAGCCATTTTTGTGTTGGATCTTCTGTTTCTTAAAGCTGAAAGCAACCACATTAACACAGAAACCATCAAAAAAAAAAAACAATTAATACGATATGTAATCATAAATACCCAACCACAGAGTTTAAGATAAAGACATTAGTATTTGGGTCACTTTTTTCAGATGACAAAGAACTTACTTTCACAAGCCAGCAGGTCATCCTAAATAAATGCATTTGAGAGTCCAGAAACCAAGTATTAGCTCTTTATAGGCCTGATACAGAAATAGGAAAAGAGGTGCAGTAGAGAGATCTCTTCCTGTGGTGATGGGCTGTTTCATTCTATGGAAGGAAATCTTAAAAACAGTATTCATATTTAGAAAATAATAAAACTATGTCCCATGCTTTTGAAAATTATTGAAAATCTACCTTATTCTTTATTTTACGTATGTGAGGCCCTACCAGACAGGATTGTCCGCATAGTTTCTAATTTTAATGGCTCATAACTATCTTAGTTCTCTTCCACACTTGGGGTTATAGTTAGAGTAAAATTACAAACAGCTGCAATTCCTGCCCCAAGAATATATGTAGGTTTGTGCAAAATGCTTAACATCTTCTGCAGGGAACAGGTGCTACTCCGGCAATATATGCTGCAATGAAATAAATCCACGTTTGGGCTGAAGCTATGTAATCTAGTTGCTAAGATTTGGTTTTGTGAGTTACACACCTATAAAAAGGGCATGTTATAGAAATACCAAAGTACTCTTAGAATGAGAGCCTACATCTCACTGTGGACTCATCTTTACAAGTTAATCATTTCTAAAAAAATTTAGTCACTTTGAATAACAACTGCACAGGCATACAAAACATTAGGTGGGAGCCTGGGAGGAATAAAAGACCGCAATTTGCAGGGTTCTGTCTCCTGGATCCACTCAGTATGCTTGAGGAACATTGCAACTGCATGCAGTTTTAAAATCTTGTTTGTAATTTTGTTGAATTTGGTTTCAAATGGAAGCTTAAAATCTTTATTTTAAAAGAAGGGTTTAAAAGAAATGTTTGGTTTTTGTCTTGCTTTGTTTTCTTAAAGTACATACTAGTGCTTAAGTACATACTAGTGCTTACAACATACCTTTAAACCTCACTCATTTTCCTTTGTGCCTAGTAATGAATGGTGGCCATTGACATTCACTGAGCACTTACCATGTACTTGGCTGGGATTTAACTTGGTAGAGTGCTGCTCTGCACTCTGCAGACTGGAGTTGGATCCCTAGCACCACAAAAATGGGAGAAGGACTTGGCAATCCACTCCCAAGGCCATTGAAAACCCTATGAGGTCTGCAACTTGATGGCACCTAACAACAACAAGAGACAGAAAGATAGAGAAAAGACAATGACTTCGAGTGCAATAGGATACTGTAAATTGTACATTCTGTACGATTTGGTTGAAAAAATGCATGGGTGAAACGTAATACACAGCTGAAGTCAGACAAAGTCTCTTCCCTGGGATGATTTGGGTCCTACCCAAAGGAAGATCTTAGAGCTCCATTGGAACTATGCCAGATAATGAATCCTAGCAAAAAATGCTAGGCTCATGTAAATCCTATGGCTCAGGTAAAGTATCCAGAATTTTGTCACTTGGGAAGAATATCAAATGTCTTCTTTCCTGATGGGTTAGCCTGAACTTACTCTTAACATCTTCTCCCTATAATGGAAAAGAACTTAATTCATCTAAATGTTATATATGCAACCAAATTCCTGCAATAACTTATTGACCTAACTAGAAATTAAATATCTATTTCACTGTTCTCAAAATGTAGGCCTCTGACAATGTACAGGAGACTCTGTTGGATTTTGAATAAAACAGTAAATTGCTGATTTCCATCTCTCCAAGTCTACAGAATCAGAATTTTAGGTGTAGGGCCCAGGACTTTAATTTCTAACAAGTTCTTCCAGGGGATTCTCATATTCACTTACACTGATTAATAGAGAATCACTGATATTGGGCCATATACCTTCTGTACCTAACTCGTTGACCCATAAGGCTAATCTAGATGAGTGATAGCAGCTAGGATATCTGCTCTGGCTTCTGGTTGGCTCTCACCAATGGACTTGTGGCAGCTGTTTGGAGCAAGAGAGGAAAGTAAATGAAGTATTTATTTCCTGGGCTTCCTCTTTGCTGTGTTGCTTGTAGACAGCCTTTTATAATCTGTGGGATTTCCTCTTTCCCAATTCCTACATGATTCTTGCCTCTTGTCACCTCAGGCCCAGATATGGCAACAGCTCTTTGTTGCTACTTGCCCTGAAGTACTGCACTATTCCCCTACCCTGCTGCACTTTGTAAACAGTTCCTTTGAAAATAAACTCTCTTCCAATCTAACAGAAGTGTGCCATTTGCTTTCTGTAGAATCTTAGCTGAAACAGATAAAATTAGTAATATTTTATAACTACATTTTATTTTATGGATTTTTATGTGTGTGTGGTACTGGGGGTTGAACCCAGAGCCTCGCGCCTGCATGCTTTGCAAGTGCTGGACCACTGAGCTGCACCCCCAACCCATTACTTTTTGAGACAGGGTCTCGCTAAATTATGCCTCTGGTCTCCAACTTGTGATCCTTCTGCCTCCGCCTCCTGAGCCACTGGGATTAAAGGCGTGCACCACCACGCCCGGCTATATTTCATGTTTTGCAAATTGCCTTTTTTATTTCTGCAACGTAATATGGTGTAAATTCATCTGAGTTTAAAACTGAAGTCAAGAGAAGTACTTGTGAAAGTTCACCTAGCTGGTCAGTAAAAAAATCAGAAAGGAAGTCTGGTTTAATGACTCAGCTGTGAGCTCTTCATTTCATCAGGCTGGGAGTCCCCTTTTTTCCCTAACAAATGCCACATTTCCCTAACAAATGCAACATTGAAATTACTTTTTTTTTTCTTTTTGGTAATGATGAAGAGTAAAAGAAAGCATTCATTGTAATCTTTATATCCATTTCAGTTGACACTGAGTCTCAGGTCCCCTCAGCATGGGAGAGGAATGTTCTCTGAGGAGGTAAGTTACAGTGGTGCATATGACCATATATGCACCTGGCTCTGCTGCAACCTGCTCTTTGAGTATCTTTCCCTCCAACAGTGACTTAGCCATTGAATGAATTGTACTCTGAGGCAGTGTCTCTAACACTTTGTCTGTGTAACTAGCTTTTCCTTAATATTGGCAGCCCCGTCATAGCAGAGGTCTGTTTTTTCATTTACTATTGTATCTCTGTTTTTTTCTAGTCTAGTTTTGGACACATGGTAGGTGTTCAATCAGTATTTGTTGATTGAATGAAGGAGCATTTATATGTCTAGTACATCAATATACTAGCACATTACAAACTCTTACAGTCAATTTCTGCTTCTCAGTCCTTATCCTCTAGTCCAGCCAGGTGCCAATTTGATTCTACTTTTGGAATTTTCCTTAGATGTTTCTTCCTTCTCATTCCCTTGGTCATCACCTTGATTGAGGGTCTTGGTTGGGTTTTTTTTTTCTTCTTCTTCTTTTTTGGTACTGGTTGCTGAACCCAGGGCTTCATGCATACTTTGCAAATGCTCCACCACTGAGCTGCATACTCAGCCCGTTTTTAAAATTTTTAAATTTCAGACCGGGTCTCACTAAGTTATACAAGCTGCCCCTGGACTTGAACTTGTGATCCTCCTGTCTCCACCTCACAAATTGTTGGGGTGACCACTGCACCTGGCATTTATTTATTTATTTATTTGTTTACATTTATTTATTTATTATTTTTGCAGTTCTGAGGACTGCACCTAGGGCCTTGTGCATTCTAGGCAGTGCTCTACCTCTGAGCTACATCCCCTGCAGGGTTCATGTTTTCAATGCTGTTTTCCTGAGAGTTGATTGTAAAACTTTCCTAAATAACTTTTTATTTTTGCTTGTACCCATGCCAGATTAATCTCCTTTGAATACAGCTCTGATTACCTTACTTGTTATTACTAGCTTTTGATGGCTTCAAAATAGCACTACATCATTCTAGCTGTATACTTTGCTCCATATTTATTTCCCCGAGTATCCTTTTATATACTCATCATTCTAGCCCCTCTAAACTTCATCCTATCTCAGTCTTGGTTTCTTCTCACCTCCAGGCCTTGCTGGCACTGTTTTTACCCTTGAAATACCTTTCTGTGTCTGGTCCATTTGTTTACAAGGCTCAACTGAGAAGCCACATTTTGCATGAAATCTTGCTATTGCACATCTTTTTTTTAAAGTAATTTTTCCTGATTTTGGGCTCTAATATTAATTTACCTGTATGATTTTAGTGACTCTGAATACTTTCTACATACTAGGATTATTTAATACCTTCTACATTAACCCTCTAAATATTACCCTCTCAACAACATGGTAAGATCACTGAGTTCAGAATGCACATTTAATCATCTTTTTTTTTCTTTTTCTTTGTGGTTGTGGGGATTGAACCCAGGACCTCATCCATGATAGACAAGTGCTCTACCATTGAGCTACATTCCTATCCTACCCTATTGCTTTTTAAAAACTTATTTTGAGACAAAGACTTACTACGTTGCCCAGGCTGGTCTCAAATTTGTGATCCTCCTGCCTCAGCCTCCCAATTAGCTGAGATTATAGGCATGTGCCACTATACCCAGCTTGTTGTTGTTGTTAGGTGCTGTTGAGTTGGTGTCTGACTCATAGTGACCCTATGTATAACAGACAAAACACCATTTTGAGCACTTCTCTGCTATTCATAGGATTTTCAATGGTGGATTGTTTTGTGGGAGTTTGTTGCCGGGCCCTTCTCCCAAACCTACAGCACCTGGTGTTCCCAGGTGGTCTCCCATCCAAGTACTAACCAGGCTCGTCCCCGCTTAGCTTCCGAGATCTGATGGGATGGGAAGCCACAGTGGTATGGCTACATGTCCCATACCCAGCTTAATCATCTTTACAACTTCCTTATTACATATGGTCCTTTGTAGTTAGGACATACCAATAAAGAGTCATTGAAATAATGTATCTAGTTATATAAGGAAAGTATGACAAAAAATTAGGCATCAAAACCCATGAAAGGGTAAGTAGATGAGATGATTCTGGAGGCATGAAAAGAAATCAGAGGGATGAGTCACTGAAGCATAGACATAAAGGCAAAGGAAAGTGCCTGTGTCACTGGATACCTGGAGAAGCCTTGTTTGCTTGAGTAAGATACCAGAATAAGGGACACTGAACATCTGGGGAGAAGACCCTGACGCTCACCAGGATGAATGACTTGGACCAAAGAGTGGTGGGCAGACATTGACTGTTTTAGTGATGGGCAGGCATTGACTGTTTGTCTTTTATTTTCTCTTCTCTTCTCTTTTCTTCTCTTCTCTTTCTTCTCTTTTTCTTTCTTTCTTTCTTTCTTCTTTCTTCTCTCTCTTCCTTTCTTTCTTTTTTCTTTCTTTCTTTCCTTCTTTCCTTATTTCTTTTCTCTTTCTTTCTTTCTTCTTTCTTCCTTCTTTCTCCCTTCTTTCTTTCTTTTTCTTTCTTTCTTTTTTTTTTTTTTGCAGTACTTGGGAGTTGAACCCAGTCCCAGAGCCTTGTATATGCATGGCAGGTGCTCTACCACTGGGCTGCAGCCACTGCCCATTTTTTTATTTTGAGACAGGTTGAGACAGGGTCTCACCAAGTTATGCATGCTGCCTCTAGCCTCAAACTTGCAATCCTCCTGCCTCAGCCTCTCAAGTTCCTGGGATTAAAGGCATGTGCCACCACATGCCTTTTAAAAAGAATCTTTTTTAAAAAGACACTCCATGATGTATAATAAATATACCATTGTGTTTCAGATCCTGGCATTGTGGTTAAGTTGTTTGGGCTGTCTCTGGCCTTGAACTTGCAATCCTTTTGCCTCAGCCTCCCAAATTGCTAAAATTAGAGTGTGATTGGGTTTTTCATGACAAAATGATACAAATCCTTGCAATTCAGGGAAAAGATCAGACAGGAAGGAAAGGAGTGTTTAGGTAATGATTATGGAGTATTATCATTAATGCCTGAATAAGATGGGACAAGGATATGGCAACAAAGAAAATGGCTAGATGGGGCCCAACAGTGAGTTGACATGTGTGGATATTTGTAGTGTATGGAAAGGGAAGAATCAAAGGCAGGCAGAATTGCATCAAGGTTGGCTGGGCTGATCTTAGAGAAAAGGTTTTGGGACTTAAGATGCTTTAGTCTATTAATATCAGAAATGTTCAAAAGCAGTACTGACTTGGGAAATGGAAGTTGCCTTAGAACTGGAGAAGGGTCAAGGACAAATGTTCAGCTCTGTGAAAGGAACAATGGCACTCGTGGACTTCCTGGATGCCTCATCTTCCAGATGTGACATTCATTGCATATCCATTTCACATGGGAAATTCTGATACTTCAAGCTTTGTTTAGGTTATACTTATAATTCTAGCTGGGTCATAGCAGAATTCTCTTCTAACTGAAATTATATTTATAAATCCTTACAAAGAATTATTTTACTTCAGGCCTTCAAGATGAAGCCAAATTGAATCTAGGAGTAATTTAACATGGAGAATGAGGCACTGGAAACTCCTGAATTTTTTTTTCTAGGTTTTTAAAATGCTTTACTGAACAAATCTAATTGCTCAATTTCTCTGGCAGAAACTCATCACTGGTTAAATGAATTCAGTAGTGTTCAGTTCAAAGTCACATTGTGAAATTTAATTAATGACTGTCTTATTTATAAATCCTTACAAAGAATTGTTTTACTTCAAGCCTTCAAGATGAAACCAAATTGAACTTGAGTCTTTTTGTGTCAATGGCCTTTGAAAGAAACAGTTCATTTTCTCCCAGTGGAGAAATCAATGTAAACATGGTTGGAATTTATCTAAACAAAAGAATGGGGTATTTTCATCCTTCCATAGTGAAATGGAATTTTTCTTGGAAAGGAGGTGATTTCTCTTCTGTGTTCAATTTCTACTTGATTTTACCTTCTCCCATTGCCTGTCAATTATCTAGGACTAGGGAACACTTAGATTTAAGTGGTGAGCAGAGTTTATCCAAGGAGACAGAATCGGGCAAAGTTGCATATTACATTCATCTTTAAATTCCTGGACTGTAACTATAGCTACATGGTCAAATATTGTTTTTTCATATTTACCTCTCTTGGGGTATGTGGGTAAATGCCAAGGAACAAAATAGCTGGAATAATAGCTTTGAGAAATCTCTCCATGTTTTTAAAACCCATTCATTGTATGAGAGAGATGGCAAATCTCTGTAGAAATCTTGTTTGGGTCTCATACAAAAATAACCCCACTGTTTTCTATGGTATTTGGCCATCTCCTTCCTTTTTTGTGGTGGAGAGGGGTGAAACAAGGTTAGATAAACCACAAACACCATTCTGCTGGAGTCAAGGTTATAGCAGAGAAAGAAACTGTTGGTGAATATCAAGGTCAGTGGTTGTGGAAAACAGAAAGGATGCTGAGCTCTAAAAATAGGAACTTGGAAGATGGGGTTGGGTGTACATAGATATCTTTACTAGAAATGGGGAAAGGAATGACTTTAAGAATCAAATGACAAAATTTTAGGCACTGGACAAGCTATTTAAAGAGCTGGTTTTGAACCCTTTAAATCACAGGATGTAGGGAGTTGACTATCATTTTTCTGAAGGCACAGAAAAATAAATTATTATACCTGGGAGAAAAGTATTGCTTGCACGTGAGAACCAAGTGACTCTTATATACTGCCCCCATAAGCTGCAGTTAATTTTCAGAGATGCAGAATCAATTTGATGTTCTTTATATCTCATTTTCAGCTGGAACACAATTACCAAACATGAGAATTCTCATAAGAAAATCACATTTTGCA
Source organism: Pedetes capensis (assembly GCA_007922755.1). Lineage (NCBI taxonomy): Eukaryota > Metazoa > Chordata > Mammalia > Rodentia > Pedetidae > Pedetes > Pedetes capensis. The sequence continues at coordinate 35,453 of VMDO01008365.1, read as the reverse complement.
AATATACAACCCAATTGTATTGAATCAAGAAGTCTAGATGGCTGTTAGCAATAGTCTCAATAAATGTCATAAAATCATCCACAATTTTGGATTCTTGTCCTGATGGAATTATACCTTCCTATGATTTTCCAACTCTAAAACTTTTAAAAAGAATAATAGAGTGGAAAATGACTTGAAATTATACTGTTTACATTCAATGATCTTATCCTCTGTGAAAATTGTTGGCCCATTTTGTAAGGGAAAACTACTTTTTTTGGCAGAGGATATATATGGCTATATCACTATCACTCTGTGAAGAACCATGGATTAAGAAAAGTTGTAAGGAAAATAAGAAAAAATAAATTTCTGTTTTTATTTTATAGAGCAAATAAATATTGGATTTCTCACAGGAGGCCTATAAAGTATTTCATAAGCAATAAATTCTTAATCTCCTAAGAAGGTAGCATGCTATGTGGTAATATGAATTAGAGAAGAGTTTTTCCTCTAACTAGGTCTTCAATATTGGGTAGGTGTGGCAAGCATGCTTGGCTGTCTACCCAAAAGCCATTATTCCAGGCTAATAGTTCTCCTCATTAATCAACTCTCCCATGGGTTGACAGATCTTCACTTCAAGCAAGGCAAGGTTGCTCCTCATCCCCTGGTATTAAGTAATAACTTGTACAAGACATAGGACACCCATCTCCTTCCTTAATGGGTGAGTTAGCAGTAACTATGTGATCTGTTCTGGTCAATGAGATGAGAGGGGAAGTCATCTGGGCCCTCTCGAAAAAAATCTCTTTATACTTTAAAAAAGAACATAAGAGACAGCTAAGTGATCCAACCCAACACCACAAAAACAAACAAACAAACAAAACAGAACAAAACAAAATGGCCAAAGGGGCATTATGAATCTCCTGATATGGTGAAGTATATAATTGGTGGCTATGAAATATTCTTCACAAAAATATAAAACTTGGATCTGTTCATCTAAGAGTAATCAAATCCAGATAATATAACATTATATATCAGATGGCTAGCCTGAATTTTCCTAGAATGTTATTTTTTCTAAAAGACACTTCAAGGAAAGGTAAAGTAGTACTTCTACTTTATAGAATATCAAAGATACTTGGTTCCTTTTTGAATCCTGGGTTAAAGGTGGAAAAATTGGTCTTAAAAATATTTTTGAGACAAATGAGGAAATCTGAATGTGGATTATATTTTAGATAAGGCTTTTAAAAGTAAAGTTTCTGGCATATGTACCAGTATCCTGATTATATAGAAAATGTTCTGTTTCTTGGAAAAGTTATGCTGAAGGATCTAGTTGTGAACTATCATGAGGTTTGCAATTTGTTTCCAAATGACTTAAGATGGGATGTGGGGCGGAGGCTGGGAAGCAACTGGCAAAAGGTTAATCTAGTGGTCCACAGATCAGTAGCAACATTACCTAGGCACTTGTTAGAAAAGCAGATTCTCAGGTCCCACCACAGAACTATTTAATCAGACTCTTAATTTTAACACAATTTCCAGGTGATCCTTATGCACATAAAATATTCTGTGGAGTATGTAGTATGGTCTAGCAGCCATATTGAGTTGTGTATATAAACAAATGCATGAGCCTGGTCTTTGGACAGAAAAAGAAAAATGAAGTAGATGTGCTAGGAAAAAGAAGAGCAAAATCTCAGAGTTCTAGACAGGAGAATATCGAAGTTATCCTTGCTGTGCCCCAGTGTAGAGCCACATCAATTAAATACTATCAATCATCTCTTGAAGTTCTGATTTTAGCCAGGTGGTTCTCCTTGGGGTCTCTCATGTGGTTGATATTTGGTAGTAACTGTGAAGTCATCTTGATGGTTTCCTTACTCACATCTCTGGCTCCTGGGATCTCTTTGGTGTCTTTATCTCTACAAGGCCTCTCCAGAATAGCAGTATCAGGACAGCTGGATTTCTCTGAGAGAGACTTAAGGATCTAAAAGGGAATTCCAAGAAAGAAGTCCAGGTGGAAGCCATGTCACCTTTTATGACCTGGCTTTGGAAATCACATAACACTCTTCTACCATGGTCCTCTGTTGAGGCAGGTCCAAAGGCCTAGATAATTTCAAGAGAAAGGGGCATAGACTCCACATCTTGGTATGGAATTGGCAAGGTTCAGGAAGAACTTGTGGAATGTAAAATACTGTGGTGGTCAATTTGGGAAAATACAGTCTACCATAGAGAATAACCTAAGTTCTGGGCCATGAAGAGATGATGTCCTAGCCAGGTGTCATAGTGCACACCCATAATCTCAGAGACTTGGGAGGCTAAGGCAGGAAGATCATGAGTTGGGGGTCAGGGACAGCCTGCACAACTTAGTGTGACCCTGTCTCAAGATAAAAAATTAAAAAGGGGCCGAGGGTATAGCTCAGAACACATGCCCAGTATATATGAGGCTCTGGGTTCCACCTCCCAGTAATGAAAAAATAATTAAAAAAGAGAGATGATGCCCTTTTCTTGTATCTTCTGTTTCTTGTACCTGTCAGATACCTTGTATCTTTCCATAAAACTCACCTTTTAAGTGTGTGTGTGTGTGTGTGTGTGTGTGTGTGTGTACTAGAGACAGTTGCTTTCTGCTACTTATAATCATAACAGTCTTGACTAATGGATATATGTAATGAGTTTGGACATTCTTCTCCATACTTGACATCTGTCTTTAAAGTGAATTCATTTCAGTGCTGATATTATTCTAACAAGTCATGATTAGAATTTTGGGAGGCACACACAGTCTCTGACTCATGCCAAGAGAAAAATAGGTGCAATGTGACTACCTGGTTGTAAGGACTCTTGCTCCAAGAAGACATCTAACAAGATTGGCCAAGCTCAATAACACAAGCCTATTGCTGATTGTGTCACTAACAAATTGCTGCTAGGATCCTGCTGAGCAGTCTTTTTCCAGGTGTGGTCCAGAAATTGCACGGATCTGAATGACACAGTAGATTGTGAAGATGCAGATTCTTCAACTCTATGAGAATCATTATCAAGTGGAGCACAGAAATCTGCATTTTAAAAGTTTTCTTTGCAAAGCTCTTCCCTAAGTCTTTGTTTCTCAAACTTTAAATCTGAGATGGGGCATGAGGGTCTGCTTTTTATTTTATTTTATTTTATTTATTTATTTATTTATTTATTTATTGAGTACTGGGAGGCCGAACTCAAGGTTTCAAACATAATTTACTTACCACTGAGCTGTACCCCCAGCCCTTTTATCATTTAGATAGGATCTCTTTAAGTTATGCAGGATTCTTCTGTCCTTGAACTCTTCATCTTCCTGCCTCTGCCTCTCAAGTCACTGGGATTACAGGTAAGAGTGGTCCCTGGACTGGCAACATCAGCATCAGTTGAGAACTTTTAGAAATGCAAATTCTTAGGCTCTACTCCATATCTAGTCTGCAGCCATAGCACCATAGCATCTGATTCTGCCTGATCTCAGAAGCTAAGCAGGGTAGGCCTGGTTAATCCTTGGATAGGAGACCACCCTGGGAATATCATGTGCTTCAGGCTAGGGAGAAGGACCTGACAACCCACTCTTGAAATTATCTCCCATTGAAAACCCTATAAATAGCAGAGAAGCATGGATATAGTACTGGACATGGCACAGTGTGGGAGAATGTTTTGTTCTGTTGTACATAGGGTTGCTATGAATTGGACCCAACTTGATGGTACCTAACAACAACAACAACAACAACTCCATATCTGGTGGGTTGGAGTTTAGCTCAGTTGGCAGAATCCTGATCTGCACTCTCTGAGAACCTGGGTTCAATCCACAGCACCACAAAAATGGAAGGATGTGGCAATCCACTCCCAAAGCAATCCCAAAACAATCAGCCATTGAAAACCCTGTGAGGCTTGCTATGAGTTGGAGGGGACTTGACGGCACTTAACAACAACAAGAAACTCCATATCTACTCAGTCAAGAAACTCTGGGGGCAGGGCCAGTGATCTGTTTTAACAAGTCCTCTAGCTGATTTTGATGGTACCTTAAGTATAAGAACCACTACCCCACAGAACCTCCAACTGATGGAGAACAGTGATAATTTTGATGACAGCTTCAGGACAGCTGGGTCTTTTACAAGAAGGCTCAAAGCTCTAAAAAAGAAAATTCAGAGATGAGAGAGAGAGAGAGAGAGAGAGAGAGAGAGAGAGAGAGGGAGAAAGGGAGAGAATTCATACATGCAAGCCAGCCAGATGGAAGTCATGTCACATTTTATGACCTGGGGCTTGGAGGTTACCTGGCTGCTGTTTAGCTCAGTTGGTAGAATGCTGCTCTGTGCTGCCCTGGGTTTGATCGACAGCACGACAAAAATGGGAGAAGGACCTGGCAGCCCACTCCTGAAAACAATCAGCCATTGAAAACTCTATGGATAGCAGAGAAGCACTGACAATAGTGCCTGGTATGGCACAGTGTCAGAGAGTGTTTTGTTCTGTTGTACATAGGGTAGCTATGAGGCAGACCTGATTAGATGGCACCTAACATTGGAAGTTACCTAGTGCTTTGAAAGTAAAGCAAACATAGGTGATCATTAGAATCACCTAGGGTGAGAGTGAGGCTCCTGTTTGTGTCTAGACTCTTCATGAAATTCTAATTCTCTAGGTCTAGGGTAGGCTAAGTTATTCTGAAATCAGCCATGGTGGGAAGGGAGGGGTGGACTACTGGTTTACAGTTACAGTGACAGGAGGCTGGGGAGGAAGATGGACCAATATACAAAATAAAGTTACTTAAGTCGCAACCCTAGGTAAAACAGAATGGAAGCACTCCCTGACACTGCGTGCTCAGCACTATTATCAGTGCTTCTCTGCTACTGATAGGCCTTTCAAGGGCTGATTGTTTCTGGAGTGGGCTGCTGGGTCCTTCTCCCAAGCCTGCAGCACCTGGTGTTCCCAGGGGTCTCCCATCCAAGTACTAACCAGGCCCAACCCTGCTTGGAGGCAACAGTGGAGTGGCTGCAGGCACTACTACCATGTGACAAATCCCAGGGTGAGGATTTTATATAGTGTCATTTAACGTTTTTAGGCAACTACTGTTACCTCCAATCAATAAATCAAAGACTAAAGAGAAAAAAATAGTAAATAATTTGTCCAAAATTGCACAGCTAGTGGTGGAACAGAAAATTAAAACCAGATCCCTCTTAAAGTCTTTTTCCACTTTACTTTGTAATCAAAAAAAGCCTTTGCAAGGTGGTTGAAAGGAAGTCTGGAGATCATGAGGAGGAGGTAGAGGGAGGCTGTGCAGTATTGAATAAATGATATAAATGTCAGTTTCCCTACTTTGACTGTGTTTTTATGAAGAGTAAGGTCCATGTTATTTCTTTTTCACTCAATAAACATTTATCGAAAATCTACAATGTAATAGATGCTATTCTAGGTGCTAGGAATATAGTAGTGAAAATAAAAATGTCTTCAGAGAGGTCATGACTGTATCCAGGTTTGTTTCTCAGCACCTGCTACAGTAGATGTCACACAGTAGGTACTTGATGATTATTGCCTAATGCATTATCTGTGGAAGGGTAATCTACAATTAGCCATAGAATTAGTCATAGCTGAGCTATTGAGCCAATGGAATAGCCAGTGTCTAATCACATAAAGGTTTAATTTCTCATCCTACTTTGTTGTATGGGGGGTTGTTGATGATAATTAATAATGTAACCAGCAAACCAAGAAATGGAATTTGTTACTTGATAGCTCTAAGTAATATCTTCTAGGGAAAAAACTGAAGTAAATTCAACTGGATTGCTGTAAATGAGTCTTGGAAATCAACTAAAGTGTCAATAATCTGAGTTTTCTTATGGGTGGATACGTGGATGATAGAAAGATTGATGAACATCTTTCATATGTTTCTTTCAAATATACTGTCCTAGAACACTCTTTCAAAAAATCTTTAATTATTCCAATAGTGAAATTGCCTGCAGCCATACCACTGTGGCATCCAATCCCATCAGATCTCAGAAGCTAAGGAGGATCTGACCTGGTTAGTACTTGGATGGGAGAACACCTGGGAACACCCGGAGCTGTAGTCCTGGGAGAAGGACCTGGCAACCCACTCCCAAAAAACAATCAGCCATTGAAAGCCCTATGAACAGTAGAGAAGCACCAATAATAGTATTTCATCTGTAGTACATAGGGTCACTATTAGCCAACATCAACAGGATGGCACCTAACAAAAACAACAGTGAAATTATATAGAATAGTCAAGAACTTTTTAAATATATAGAATCACAAAAATAAGCTTTTAAATATATTTAATTTAAAAACAATCTGTGAAAGATTTAATTTGCCTTACTTACTAATATTATAAACTGTATAAAGAATATTGCTGGTGACAAAAATCAACATCATCAGTTAATATGTGTTGAAGTGATTATTAGATAATATTGAGTCTTCTCATTTGGAAAACATACTGGTATACCACTCATATTCCAGACTGATGTTTTTAAGTCTCACTTCATGCTTCCCTTCTCTTCTTAGGAAGATCTTGAAAGAGACACAGTATTGGTACTGTTAAGATCTGACAAAGTTTAGAGGCAAAGTGTTAGCCATCTCAGAATCTTTGGCACACTTGCTGATGTGTGATAGTTATCAAGTATTCTCCAAGTTAGTCAAGTTATTTACAAAGATTTCAATATGCAGAGTTTAACCATGGAGAAAGTAAGAGAATGACACTTATGGTTCCTTGACATATATTATCCCATTCCATAGCTAAGGGTTTACACATACCAAAGGCAACATTTTCGGGACCACATGGCTAACAAGTGTCCATGCAGGATCTCCTGACTCCCTAGTGTGTGGGCCTTCCACAACATCTGAAGGAAGAATTCTTCAGAATAGGAACTTGTCACATTTCAATGATATGCATAAGAGGATTATGGTAGGTTCTGTTATTCAATAGTAAAATAAATTCTAATATATTTGAAGTAACCATTATACTTCAGTGTTTCAGTTTTTACTTTCCACTGAAAATGGAGGAAATGATAAAGATCAGACACTGGCTGTTTTTTTTTTTTTTTTAAATATATGGGACTGCAGAATGCAAAGTTTGCTTCCTGGTTTTCCTTCTGTGCTTCCACTGTGCTCTGTTCACTCAACTCCAATAGATGTGTTTTTCTCGTCAAACTGTAGCTTTCAGGATGGAGCTTTCATTATCTCTGCATCCCTAGCTGTTGGGGAGATGCAGTGACAGGTTGTTTTACATAGGTACTTTGACTATTAACCAGCTCAGCTCAATTTTCTGGAAGCAAACTGGCAACTTTTTCAACAAATTTATTGTATGTCTAGTATGTGTCAGGCAGTGTGCTAGGCAGCAAAGATAAAATGTCCATAGCAAATTGACAGAACTCTCCCAGAGCTTCTTTTCCGTGGCACTCCATGTTGACCAGTTGTGTACCATAGTCCATACGCACAGTGTGACCTTGATCTCTGCCAGGCAACCTATGTGGCCATCAGTGTAGGTCCTGATATGCCCCTTACCTCAAAGAGCCACCAATCACATAATTTTATGTGCCAAAATAAATTAATGTACTGTGTCTATGCATACAGCTTGAAGGATGAGCACATGTAATGGCATTACCCCATCCCATCTTTAGATTCAGGAAATCTGACTTTACAAACCACAGAGGAAAGTTTATTGAAGCAGAGAGGAAGGACAGAAGGGTATGTCCTTTAGAAGAATGATATTTACCCTTCCCAACCAGAGTGTTGTCATTTAAGACAGGGTAAACTTCATATTCTGAACTTGAGATGTTTATATGCAGTTTTGCTTCCTTGTCTGTATTATTCTAGATAGGACAGCTGAGACACACTGTCCATCCTCAGTGATGGAGGCCTAATGCCAGAGACCAGCACACACACTCTTTCCTCCATTCTCTCTCTTTTGTTTGCAGTTCCTCCCATTACTCTTTCATAGAATGTCTTAAGCAACATTGTAGGTGGTTTCTAATGGATCCATATTCTTGTGCTTTCAAAACAACATTTTATCTCCCTGACTCACAGGCAGAGTGGAAAAAAATTCACACCAAAACAAACCCCTACACATTCAAAATAATCCACAAGGAAAACCTCCATTGGAAATCATATTGCCATATAATTATCCTGTTTACAATCTCTTTTACGTCTTTTCTCACAGAAAAATGCAGATTTGGAAACAAAGCAGGAAAAAGATGCCAGAAAACCCTGGCAAGGCTCTGACCACTGCCTGCTTAGGAATGGCCGCAGAGGGAGAAAAATGTGTTAGCAATTAGGACTGCCCAGAGAAGGTCCGATTACATCTGCACACAGTCAAACTGAAGAGATTTCCAGAGTGAACTTGTCATGTGGGCTATGTGAATAAAAGGCAACTTAGGCTGGAGCCATTACAGGGAAGTAAATGTCCTTTCCTTATGTGTCCACCTTCATGCTGCCCTTTTCTTGCTCACTCTTAGCTCTTGAATGAAGAGGAACAAAATCGCTATCATTTTAGGCCCTCTGATGTTATAGCTCGCAACGTTTTTTATGTACTTTTCAGCAATGGGCCAAAAAAGGGGAAATAAAGTGAGTGTTGTGAAGTGATTCCTGTGCTGGTTGTGATTTGTAGAATGACTAGTGGATCTTAAAGATATTCCAGCAAGACCCTGGAACAGCTCAAGGCTTGTTATCCTACCTGTCTCCTCTAAGAAGCAGAATCCACCCTTTGCTTCTGGGCTCTAAATGCATTCACCATTGACCCTTTTTCAATCCCACTTTGATCTAGTGGAACAATTAGCCTAGCCCACTCTCAAGGGTAAAGCAAGCTGTTCTCTGTAAAGAATTAAAAGCTATTAAGGTTTCTCTTGCCACAATTTTCCAACACAAAAATACTTCACTGAACCTGCTGCTACTTCCTCAAAGAAAAAAAAACAAAATAAAACTGTGTTTCTCATGGTGCCTGACTTTCCTGTTGGGTTTTGGTTTCATTGTGTGTTTCATTCCGTGAAAATCAATTCTCTATTCTTTCTGAGATGGAGGAGAGAGTCTAATGGCCATTCAGAAATTTACTACCTCCACCCATTTCCCTTGACCATCACTTTACTCATACTTTTCAAATGAGCTTATAATATTTTTAATCCTTTTAAATAAATTACAAGTTGGAACAATACTTCTCAGTATAACATCTTTGCTTAGAGGCCTCAAAGGCCATTTGTAATTTCACACACACACACACACACACACACACACACACACACTATCTCCCCTACCCTCAGCACTAGGAACCATACAAAGATGAAGGTATGAAGGTGGCAGTTTTATAGATTAGCATTTCTAATACTCTTCCTTTTTTAACCACTTTATTAGAGTTTGTTCATTACTGAGAAGAAACTCTTTCAGCTCTCTATGTTGTGATTCTACATACAAACTTTTTCTGCATACAGTTTTCAATAGAGGATCAATTTTGTAACTGATGCCATGTTTAGGATGCTTGGAAATACAGAACCCAAACTTGGATTTAAGAATAAGGAGGCACTGTTTATAATGATTCTTAGATAGTAACTATAAACTGGTATTGATCTTATTAGTAAATGACTTTTCTAAATTTGTAGATCGGTGGTCAACCTGGCTCTCTGGATTGTAGAATTATTTTTGCACAGTCAGGTCCTCTCCTTCCACTCCCTGTCTGACATGGATTTTCCAGAGCCCTTACCCTAACCTGCAAGATGGCCATCATAAAGAGGGGCCCGAGGATCTGGGATCTGAGCCTCTGTATTCGTTTGGTGAGCCTTCATGGTTCCCATAGTTGCCTAAAGAAGGTGTCCTGGACAGCTGGAAAAATATTAAAAGGGCAATGTTAGCAAGCCTCATAACATTAACATCAGGAAAAGGGACATTCACAGCCAGATGCACAGTACAAACCCTTAGTAAGTCACAGCTGGCCCTTTCTGAAGCCTCTTCCGGGAGTCTCCCTTGGATGGGAAGACCATGTTTCCTAGCCGTGAATTCATCCAGGCTTCTGGCTTCCCAATTAGGTACTCGAGGCCATCATTTCTAGTGACCTACTCTTAGGCAGTCAGTCCTGTGACACATTGTTCTGCTGGTCACCTGGCTAAAAGGACACAGCTTTGCTTCTACCAGGACTACTAGTCCCTGTCCCCCTTTCATTTGACTGGTCAACAAAAATCTTCTCCCTATACAACCAAACAAGGTAATTTCTCTCTTGAAGTGTTTTCTTAACATAGTTATCTTTGAGATTACTTTCATTCTCATATAAATCTGGTACCCCTGTAGTGCTAATTTTGTTGTAATTCAGAGTAAAATTTTCTTAAAGTTATAATTCAAATAGTGTGTTTAAAAATTGTCTTCTTCAGAAATGAGCTTATTTTGGATCAATTTTTTTCCCTCCCTGAATCATAAGTAGTAACATTTTGTTTCAAGATTTTGTGCCCATCATTTATCCCCTTTTCATGTTTTCTCAAATGAAATGACCTCAGATCTTAATTATGGTGGATACTTTTTGCTGGTGAAGTCAGAATTCTCAATTGTCTGGTTGAAGGACAGGGGATTAGTGTACTCCTTTATCTTTCTGGAGTGCTATTATAGCAATATTAGTAATAAAGGAAGAATGCTGCCTTGAACCACCTCTTGCTGACCATTATCAAGGACTGATTAAATATTTGCATGGTGTGGCCAAAATCCTGAAAAATGGTTGGGAAGTCAGTAAAGACCAACCGGGCCTTCTTCCTTCCTTTCTGTAGCTGATGAAGAGACATTTAGCATTCAGTAACACTGTAATCCAGAGATGCAGTATCTTTCCTCTAATGATTCATTACTATATTTTTAAGTGTAAGTACATTTATATAAAATGATAATGTCACAGTGTGCTTTTCACATTTTTGATTCCTTTCCCTTGCCATGTAGTCATGATTATTTGTAAGGGAAATTCACAAGTCAAAATGTTATCAATTCTATTGTCAGGAGAAGCTCTAGGTACTTGGATCTGCTCTTGCAGCAGTGGTGAAGAAGGCAGAACAAGGAAGTGTCCTGGAATGCCAGAAAAAGTGTGGTGCAATGTAGGGGGTCCAGCTCTCTCTGATGTGATACATCATTGCTTCTTGTAGTAACACATCATTTAGCTGATGTTGGGAATGAAGTATTTCACATAGAGACATGTATTCCAAATAACTGGAACTAACTTTTTCATGAAAACCCTTTCACAATGTAAGTTAAGAGTGTGGATGAAAATGTTTCTAAAACATACAATTTATTGTCTTTTAAGTAGAGCAGAGACAGTACAAGGCATATTTCCTTTTTGATTCAAAGATCTCTAGTATCTCTGCCAATCCTAGATCAGGAGAGAGATTTGTGTTGTAAGTGTGTGTTATTTAGAATGTATATCCTATTTACTCTTCAAATGACCTTAAGATAAAATACAATAAAACTGCACACAGCAAGCGCAGGTAAGTTCTCTAGCAAGTGTCTAGGGTGAAGATATATTTTATGTTAAAGCTAGATGCATATACTTTCAGGAACAGGAAGCAAAATGGACATCTTGTTTGGAAGATCAAAGAAGTTTCTCATATAGTCTCCATAGGTTGAGTTCTGTCTTGCATCAAGGTGGAGATGGCCTGAGAGAGAAGTTTGCTAAAGCTGCTATGAAACCATCCACAGCTCATTCCATTTGGAACATCAGTGTTGTTCAACCCTAATACCCTTCCCAGTAGCAAGAGGCCACATTCCCAGATTTCTCCATCTTTTGTCATGGACTTTGTCTCTGGTCTGTCTCTCAATTCTCTGCTTCCCTAATTCATCTTCCTCACTTGCTTCCAAAGCTTTAAATGTTGGTACGTCTTCTCCAATTCTCAACTTCTTTCTCTTCCTCCTCCTAAACCTACTTTGTTCTGCATCACTCTCAATAACTACTTCTACTTTCTCAGTTCTTTCCTATTCCTAGGAGCTGTAATACTAAAATCATTCTTGCTTCTTCTAATAAGAGGACTAGAGAGATGAATATAATTGATTTAGTTTAACAGATTAGGAGATTAGTTGATTTAGTCAAGTCTATGCACCAGAATGTATACGAGAAAGTGACGTATTAGTGTTAACAGTTTTGAAGCTTTATTTAGTAATCTCTTTAGCAAGAAAAAAACTGTTGTCTACTATAATTATGCTAACCTGAAAAGCAATAACAATAGCATAACAAAATGTAACATGGAGATTAATCTAAGAGTAGCCAAAACCAAGAAGGATTTATTTGTTCACAGTTGCTCACCCTTCTTTCTGGATTTTGCCATCTATGTTGGTTTGGCAACTTTCATGTGGGCCACTGTTGTATTGATCTTTGAGTAATTCTAAAATTAAGTTTTCTAGTTAGGCTATAACTACTTGACACTTATTAAGAACAACAACTTGAATTGGCTCATGCATGAAGCTATATATACTTATGAGGAAAGTATTCAGCTTGATTTAAATTTTGTGTCAAGAAGATTTTTAAGCTCATGTATATGACTTCAGGAAGTTCCACTAGGATTATGAAGATTTTTAAAAGTCTACATTATCTTGATTCTGGAGCCCAATTCTTTTTGTGAGAACAGAAGCAGGTATGCAGCATCCAGGGTTTGAGTCTTATGTAATTAAAAACACTTTATGGAAAAAATCAAAGTGTTATTCCTCAGGAAAAAAATTGGATATTCCTCATACATGAGATATTTGTATATCTGATACCTTGGCCAGTATCTTCCATGGCTAGTTTAAAAATGAGGCATTTTAGAAATTAGAATAGTGTATATCTAGAGGAGGGTATTAGGTAGTAGAAGGAGTAGCAGCAGGGAGGTGCTATGGACCAAATGTTTGTGTCTCTCCCAAGATTTATATATTCTTAATTCCCAATGTGATAATGATATTAGGAGACAGAATCCTAGAGGAGTAATTAGGTAATGAGGATGGAGCACTCATGAATTGGGTTAATCCCTTTATGAAGGGACCATAGAGAGTTCTCTTTCTGCCATATGAGAATACAACATGAAGTTGGCAGGTTGCAATCCAAAAGAGTGTCCTCATCAGAACTTGACCATGTTTGTACCCTGATCTCAAACTTCCAGCCTCCAGAACTGTGAGAAATAAATGTCTACTGCTTACAAATTACTCAGTCTATGGAATTTTGTCAAAGCAGTCCAAACTGACTTACACAGAGGTTAACCCTAACATTTTAGTACTTCTAATATTCATGAGATCAGATCATTCAACCAATATGACACTTTCCCCCAGATGACAATTTTATCCCTATTAATGCCAGCCATTTAATTGCTTGAGCATAGTCTTTCTAAACCAGGATATCATTTTATTATTTTAGTAGATATTAGTGTTATGATTAATTGATGAATGCAAACAGCATTAATTGAGTTTTTTGCTGTCTTATAAAGATGAAAAGAATTAAATCTTGCTTTCTGGTTGCCTGTAGTCTAGCAAGAAGGTATGTGGCCAAACACATTTTAAAAAATCAATAAGATAATTCCCCTTGTAAAGGAAAGTGATATTTTGAAAACTCCAAATAACTTACCTCTTCTCTCTGAATTCTGAACTATTTGAGAAGTAGATAAAAGAGGTCAGATAGGAATCAAAAGTAGGCATGCTCACCAATAATGGGTTAAAGAAGATTGCTTGGATCTAATGCCAATGGGCTTTACTTCTCTCTGAACTAACCTCATCTTGGAATGGGCAGAACAGCTATTCTGTTTTGTCCATATAAGGTAGCAGAAGTAAAAAAGAAGAATGTGGGTTATATGTGGGCAGCTAGGGCCAGATAAAGTCAGAGATGATGGACCTGTAATTAAGCATATGGCCTTGTAGCCTAGTTGTACTAGATAAATTGCTCTTCTTCCTGTGGGAATAGTGAGAAGGGATGGAAACAGTTCCCTAGGACAGCAAGAAGTGAGCAGTGGGTGGGCAAATGAAGCTTGATCTATATTTAAAGCCACTCCCTTCACACTCATATTACCTCCTGAGCTCTGCCTCCTGTCAGATCAGCTGCAGCATTAGATTGTCTTCCATGACACAGGTACCTGGTGCCAAAAAGTTTGGGGAGTTCTGCTCTAGGAATATTTCCCCCAGGGTTTAAAACTTTTGTATTGAGAAGAAAGGTTGGAAGCATATAGTGCTCCATTTATTGATGGTGGGGTAGAGGAAGAAGCAGGTGGGTAGTAAATGCAAATGTAGATGAAGAGTTCCTGAAAGTGTTTTCCTATTGAAGGCCTTATACAGGGCTCTGGGAAAGAAGTTGTGGGATGATATGTATATTCAATTCCTCCTCCACATTGGAATGTATATAAATCATAGATCTCAGTTGTCTGGCAAATAGGAGGCACCTATACCCTTAATGGATGTTGCTCTGGGTCTATATCTCCAAATAAAAAGGTACGTGTGCTATTGCTATACCAATGACTACAGTAACTAAGCACCTATTTATGCACGTGCAGTGTGACACCTCGATCTCTTGTAGGAAACCCACATGATCCTCATGTGATAATTATGAAAGGAATTTCCTTCTAAAGAATGGAATCCTTTATATGTAATTTTAGTTTGAAATGCAGTAATTTATCTGCAAAAGATTTTTGCATATGTGATAGCTGCTGCTCCAAAATAAGTAACAGATGTGTAGGACTCCATTGAAATACAAATATGGGGAGAGGTATTCTTTACATATGAAAATTTGCCATTATAAGAGATGTGTCAGGAATTTAGTCTTTTATGTCTGTCTAGTTTTATTTAGGTGCAAACAGAATATAATAGAGAAATCCCTGATGAATATCTCAGCTCAAGTTTGGAAGGCAGCAGTCCAGATTATCTTTTGGAAAATGCTAAATGTGAACTCTGAAGCAATGCAGACTACAACTGAATAATGGTCATGGAATATTCAGCAAAGTACTTCCCCAAATGCTTGCATCTCTGCTCATTGACCATGGAAGTTGCTTAATTATGTTATGTACCTGGGCTACTTTCTGTGTTGAACTCTTCAGTGCATATTCATAATCTTAACTAACTAGTTGATTGACAGCAACAAACATAACTAGTATTAGAATCAGTCCTCAAAACAGACTATCCTTAGAATTAGGATTATTAGAGATGTTCAATGCAAACCCAATCAGAATCCTTAAAATAAAACTTAGAATCCTTTGTCTTCAGAAAACTAGGATTAAAAAAAAAGTCTCTTTAAAAATTGTGAAACATGTTGTATGTCCTTTTTTCAACACAAGTGTATTTAAGGCACATGAAAACTTCATTATATTATTGAAATAGCTGTTCAATTTATACAAATGTGCACTTGAATTAGTACTTTGTTTGTTTGTTTGTTTGTTTGTTTGAGACAGGTTTTCGCTGAGAAGCCTAGCCTGTCCTCAAACTCATGTCACTCCTCCTGCCTCAGCTTCCCTTGTGCCGGGATGACAGGCATGTGCCACCACACCTGGCAAATTAGTATTTTTCAAAATGAACCAAGAAAGCATAATTTTTGGAAAGAGTCAGCAAAACTTCATTTGCTCAAAATACCTATACTAAGCATTTTACTTCCTCATTAAAGTGTTTTGCACCTCAGTCCTCTTTAGGGAAATGGTCTGCTGTATTACCTGCCCTGAAAGACCAAATGATAAATAAGTAAATTAGAATTTCTTCCTTGTTTATGTGAGGAACATCTGTGTCACCTCCACTAAAAATCACCAACAAAACCAAGGAAAACTTTGAGATGTTGCAGTTATAGAATTAATTGTGCAGGGTCTATTCACTAAATTTTCAGACAGTTTCAGCTTCCACTGTGGTTCAATTTAGCAGCACTGCTGCTCAGATGATAAGGATTAATTTTCTGTGACCTATTTTCTTTCACCTTTATATGACCTAAAACCTTTTTTTTTTTTTTTTGGTCTTTTTCCCCCTATTCTGCCTGTTCTGCCTGACTTCTACCTTGTGTGGCCATGGGTAACTTCAAAGCAATTCTCTGTCTGATGCTCGGTTTTATTGTATGGCTATTCATTCCACTACATAAAACACCATTTGCTTATAAACATTCCTTCCAAGATAGGGGCAAAAGGAGTAATTATTTTTCCCCCATTTCTTTAGCAGGGAAATGTTGGGAGGAGGAAAAATGTGGATTCTTTACATGCAGTAGCATAGTTTCTTTTGGCTATTTTTAATTCACTTTTCTTTACTTGAGGTAAAAGTCACTTTTAAAAATAGAGGCTGTAACTTTTAAAATTGAAATCAATAGTCAGAAATCCTTGCAAATAAATTAGGGCAGATACTTCATTGCTCCTTTTCACATTTTCTCTACATGGCCATTTTTATTTTTTACTAAGTGCTCCAGGATACTTTTTACAGGTCTTTCATTCTTTCAAAGCTTATTATTTTTAAAACTATGAACATATCCTCTTTAAATACAACATCAACACACAGAACCTACACATAGGTTATATAAATAAGCCCCAAGCATAAAGGCATAAAGGTAACTTTAAATTAAATGATAACATATATCCAAATTTGCTAAATTGTAGGTTAGTGTGTTGAAAAATGGCGCACTTACAAATACTGAAAATAACACAAAGCTATAGCCAGACTCAGTTTTGGACGTGAATAATCAGAACAGTCTGTAGCCGTCTGTGGCTAATGGGATGTTTCTCCCAGCTTTGTCACCATAGCAAATACTTTATAATACACAAACATTTGTAGTGCTAAAAATCCACCCACTCTTGTTGAAAGATGGCCAGGTTTTGTAAAATTACATTCCAGTTAGTGCTACCCTGCTGATTTTTAAGATAAGTTCTTTCTGTTTGCCATTCATGTACTTAACAAAGGACCAAAGGGAAAAATACATACAGCTTTTAAACATACATTGCACTTTCACAGCTCAAGTACTTTGTAAAGAAGTACCTGTCAGTAGGTTTTCATGATGGCCAAACTTGGGCCAGGAGGAGTCTATTTTGCAGCGGTGGTAGGAGGGAGGGGAAATCAAGGTCTATAATCCTTCCCCTAAATGCCATCATTCTCCTCAAATAAATGTACAATCCAAGTTAAAAAGCACATTTATGGGACAAATAGGTTTCAAGGTAAGTCCTTTAGTCCCTTGGACAATCAGATTGCTGCCTTAAGCTCTAAGGAGAGCTTTGTGTATATGCCTTTATAACCAGTGCTGCCAGGGCCACTACTCAATGGCAGAAGAAGCTTGTCCCACTCCCTATTTACCCTCAGGAGGCAGGGCTGGGAGCACAACCAGCATAGGCAAAGAACCTACAGAACTTTCAGACCATCCCCTTCCCTGGCCAAGATAGCAAAGTATAACATCATCCAACTCATTCCTGTACTTAACAAGAGGCAGAAGAAAGCCCTAGTAACTAACACCCCTTCGCAGAGCCAAGCAGCAATGCCAAAAAAATGCAGAATACGTGTGACTGGGGAGAAATGTAGGCAAAACAGTCTTTCCCACAAGTGGGTGGAAGAGGACGAGTCACAATTTCAAAAGCATAACATAGGTGTGTGGTGCCAGGAAGGGCCAGTCTAAATATTTATGTGCAATAGTGATATATGGGGAAAAGCTTAACAGAATGCTTGGGATGGCGGTGGAAGCAAATAGGAATGTTATTGGAAGCTCTAGGCACAACACCGCGTTTGTTGGCGACCTGTTTTGAGCTTTGCAAGATTGCTTCCTCTGTCTGTTAGCCCAGCATCATCTTGCTGCTTCATATGGTCTGTCGTCGACTCTCCTGGCATCAGGCAGGAAGGCGGGTGACAAGGGCATTAATATCTCTCTCCCTCCAAGAGAGAAGCCTTCCTAACAATTGCTCATGTTCAATATTATTAACTTTCAACAAATCTATGGATATTTATTTCCACGAATCAGGCTTTTTAGAGTCAAAAGAGGCCCTTAGATGTGACAATTCCAAGTAGCAATGTTGGCTTTAGTACTACTTTGGAAAGAATTCAGATGCTACTTCATAATTTGTGCGATTCAGTCAGCACTACTGCTCAAGACATTGGGTATGAAAGACATCAACGAACCCTGTGATCAAGTTTCCCCTGTATTAAGTGCTGTGTGTAAAATGCCAGTCTTGAATGATTTTAACTGGTAGCAACAAAAGGAAATTTAACAAAAGAAGGAAATTATCTTACTTGATTTTTTACATTTATGAATAAAGTTTTATATTAATACTTTTTAGGCATAATGAAGACTTCTTAGGTAGAAAATATAGGGTTTTTTTTTCTTTCAAGGAAAGATACAATAAAATAAGAAGTAAATCTTGGTAAACAGTATTATTTTTGTTGTAAATTCAGATATTTTATTGGCACAGGCAAATGATTCATGTTTTTGATATTTCTGGTAAATGAAATATTGCATACACCAAAACTAGATTCTACTTAAGCAACACTTGGTGATTTATGTCACCCTTTAAACAGCAATGTTAGCAACTTTCAAACGCAGATAGTAATGCTGCTTTCTATTTTGCTTAAAGTTTATTATTTCCTGTCTCTAGGATATACACTGACCTTGCAAAGTTGGCCATTTTGCTTTTCCCTTTCTCCAGTGAATTTCATTCCAGTTCTCATTGTCTTCATTCCATTTCTGACATCTCAACCCCCAGAAAATTAAATAAACCTCAAAACATGTTGGACCCCAATTAATTTTACAGTTCATCTTACCTCCCTTACTTCTACACTCATTAGTTTATTTCAAATCAGCTGGCCATCTACATGCAATCTCCACAAATAGCTACATTCACATGTAAAACAAACCCTATCTTAAATAGATTGACTTTTCTATAATTCTTATTCATAAAATTTGAAAGTCCCTTAAGTTTGTATCAGAAATGTCTTGGTAATTCTTAATCATGTCAGTTTTATTCAATATCATTCAGTTCCTGGAAACAATATTTGTTCTTATGGATATTTTTCTCTCATGTTTTTATTAAAACCCACAATAGACTCAATTTTATCTTTTTCTTAGATAAGTGCATTAAAGTAGAATAATGCAAATAAAAGAGATTTTTTATGGGACATATTCTGGGATCATACATTGAGTGACTATAAATAAACCAGACATGATCCTGTTTCACCTCAAGTGCTGAAGAGAACAGAGCATTCTTATCTGTGTGATAAGATAATTTGCAATCTTTTCTTTTTCCTTAGGGCAGCTAAATGCATGTGTAAGCTTGTTTGTGCTTCTAGAACTGTCTTTAATATTTCCCTGAACTCCTCTATAACATTTTCAGTGAAAAATGGCTCTGCAGTTTGTTTCATCATGCTAATTGAAATGAATTATTATATCATGCAGAAAACAGCCTTCTTCTATTTTAAATTAGACTTTGCAGATATCTCTGATTTACCTGCAATTGGATTACAAGAGCAAAATAATGCTTCAAAATTATCTAGTTAGAAAAGGAATATGCATCTTAGCAAAAATGAAGGAAACAACAAAACAGTGTAAGTTCATTATTATATTTGGACAAATCAACCAAATATTAATTTGAAATGACTATGCTATGATCCATATTTATAGCACTTGTGACATTAAATTAACATACTCCTCACCTATTCTACATTCTGAACTTCTGGCCAGGGAATGTGGTTCTCCTTCCTCTATATTTTTCTTGTGATTTGTATGAGTCTGTGAAAAATGAGAGCTTGCCATTCTATGGTTCACATGGTACTGTTGCTCTATCACAGTGCTTACCAAGTTAAATGCATATAATTGCCTTCTGGGTTTCTTAGTCTGAATCAAGGGCTAACTCATGGCCATTTCCAAGCCTTGACCTTTGGCCACTATCCAAGTGTTTCCCTGTGTCTTAAAGCTCCCTCCTCAACACCTCCGTCAAGTCTTCTTGAGTCCTGTGTTCAGACTGCATTTCCACAGACTCTAAAAACACTCAGGAGTATAAATCAAACTCTTGATGTGGATTCCACTCTGAAAAGTTGGAAGTGCTAGAAGACACATTTTAAAAAATATTCTTTAAATACTTTCATCGACATACGAGTTGTAGGTATTGACGGTCACAGTGTGATATTTCCTCACATGTGTACAGTATGTAATGACCAAATAAGGGTAATAGATATATTTACTACCTCAAACAGTTATTATTTGTTTGACAAATTTTGATGATGGTGGATGCTTGGGAGTGTTCCTTCTTTTCCCTTTACATGTAGGCCACAGGCTAAAACTTTGAGAAACATTACCTGCACTATAGTTATCCTCTGCCCAGGGGCCTTTGAGAAGGCTCCTCCCTTTCCTGCATATTCCACTCCTACCAATACCACCTTCACATCCAGGTGAAGACACTGCATCTCAGCCATACCCACTTATAGCAGCTGCTCTGGCAAAACAACACATGGAGTTTCCTGATACCCACACTCTTTGTCTTCATGCATTAGTGGTCTTGAAACCAATTTTGCAGGTCCCATTCCAGTTATTTTTTCCCTTTTATTTTGAAATTATTATAGATTCACAGGAATCTTCATAGAAATGTACAGGGAGACTCTTTATTCCACTTCTGCTAATGCCAACATCTTACATAGCTATGGTGTAATAACAAAACCAGCCACTTGACACTGGCGCAATCCTCAGTGTATTCAGATTTCACCAACAATAATGCACCCATTCATGTGTGCATATATATGGATCTATGTGATTTTATCACACCAAAACAATCAAGGTAGCAACTGAAATAAAATTAGTCTCAACAATATCACAGGTAGAAAAATAAGAACTGTTCCATGAAACTGCCCAGGTTTACATTCATTTATATCCATACTCACACATACATTACTTACATGCATGTATATGAAATTATGTTTCACATTCACTTATATACATATTCACCTATATATTATATGTGTATGCATAAATATAATGTAAAATATAAAATGTGTTTCTTGCTGTGGGTCATAATCTACAACACATTTTGATCTACACTGTCTTAGATACTTGCTACTCAAAGTACCATCTATCAGCCAACAGCATCAGTCTCACTGGGAACTTGTTAGATAGAATTTCTGGTCCTACTCCAAGGCTACTATGTCAGAATCTGTATTTTAATACAAGATCTTTAGATGAGTTTCTCATACATCCTGGTCTGAGAAGTAGAAGTGGAGAGCTTTTTCTTTCTTTTTTTTTATGAGTCTGAAAGAGGATAAAATACAATCTGCATTTCATTCAGAGTTGGGAAAGGTCAATGATTTGTCCCCTTTGGAAAGTTCCAATGGGGACTTGGCATCATGAACATTTTCCTGGCCTGCTTTAATAGGAGGCAGAGTCAGAGTCTATAGGGTAGGCTGCCCCAGAAATGACGATGAACTTCCTATTGGCAAGTTATTCATTCTTTCAAGATTTTGTAATATTTTCCATGAGAAGCCATGGTGAAAAAAAAAAAAAAACTGGTCCTTTTTCATTTCATAGAATGGTGATTGATGTCTGGGGAGTGAATTTAGCATCAATAAAGGTGAATGAAAGACCTTAGCTGTAGCACCCTGGCATCCAATCCTGCCTGACCTGGGAAGCTAAGTAGGGTCGGCCAGGTTAGTTCTTGGATGGGAGACCACCTGGGAATACCAGGTGCTACAGACTAGGGAGAAGGACCTGGAAGCCCAATCCTGAAACAATCCACCATTGAAAACTCTGAATAGCAGATAAGCACTGACAATAGTGCCAGACATGGCACAGTGTCAGGAAGTGTTTCTTGTCTGGTACACAGGGTTGCTATGAGTCAGAGCCAACTTGACAGCACCTAATGACAACAAGAAAGGTGGATAAAAGTTGACTGTCCCATGCAATACCCTACATTGAATGTTATTTCTACTTCTCTTTCCTAAGTAGGTTAGTGAAAGAACACACATTGAAAATGAGAAGACAACTTGGCCTTGTTCATTAAGATTAGAATCAGGTATTATGCACCCAGGATTCCTGAGGTGCTCTTATTCTATGAGCCTCAACTTTTTTGAGATCAATGAAATTATTGAATATTGTTCTTGTCTCTGTAGCAGGAATGTCAGGAAAGCATGGGGAAGTGGGAAGGAAAAGGAGTTTAGGGAATGACCATGATCTAGCTCAGACTTATTCCACCAACTCCTAGCTCCTGTTCTTGAAATAAAGCTGATTAAAATAATGAACACATTTCAGGCAAAATAACCCACCCAAATATTAACAAAATGTCTTAAGTAAAAAAAAAAAAAGAAAAAAAAAACACACGATACATAATCCTGTCGTTTTATTTCTGCTTGAGAAGGCAGTATTATGAAGGAATGTGAAATCCTTTAATTAGACACAATTTAAAAGCCAGACAGAAAATTGAGATGCTGAGAATTCTACCTAGAGAAGCAATATTTATACTTCAGAGCATCAGACAATATACCACACACAGACAGATGTTTTACAGTGAATTAAGATTATTTTATCATAGCAGAAATTACTCTATAATAACCACATTAAGATACATTTTGAGCACAAGTTATAGCTTCATAACAAGATTAAAAGTCTATCCTGGTGGTTGCCTCCAGCTAGATTTAAAGAAGAAATTCAGATCTCTTCTGTTTTAGGTATTTTCCTGTATGCACATAAATCATAGAGTTGGGAAAGGAAGCAGGTGCTAAGAAGGGTATGAAGCTGAAACTGGACGCTGAAGGAGTCCCACAAACGTCGAATGTATTGTTAAAGAACACAGAATTTTAAGATTCCCTAGATCACCCAGAGCTCTAAACCACTGAGTACCCTCCTAGGCCCTGTGACCCTCCAATCTGACTTGAAGACATCCAGCACTCATGCCCTGATTACCCCACCATTAATAAACTTAATCTCCTATTCTGTAAAGCTCTGTCCCACAGAGCCCTAAGTTTAATGCCCACACCCCCAATTAGGGATTCAAAAGATTTCCTATAGCCCTGTTAATTATAAAATAAACATCTTGGATGCCCCCCCCCCACCTTCCCTGAGGGCATACAGAGCCTAAGCTACTTGGGAGGTTTTTAAACCCTAGCTCTTGTTCCCACCCTCCACTTTAAAAAGATGTGTTAAATTAAATGACTTTAGGGCTTTAAGCCTTTAACTGCTGGAAGAATTAACTAATTTCCAACTAGTCTCAGATGAAGCCTTAATGACCTTTTTAAAAGTAAACTTGGGCCTTAATTCTATTCTCACCTGTGTTGATTGAGGGTTTTTTTTTTTTCCAGCAGATTTTCTCATGCTTTTCTCACCTACTGTTTTTCCCATTCCAAAATGAACAAACTACACCCGCAAATGAAGGTGAAATTTATGAGGTCTGACTTGACTTAAAAGCAGCAGTATCACAAATTAATGATATAATTCTGACACTACTTGGGATAGTTGCTGTGGACTAATTTGGAGAGAAAAATATTTTAGGTTCCTTCCTTTTCCTAATAGATGGCTGCTTGAGAATTACTCTTTCAAGCTCCGCTTTATTGTTTCCTTCACTCAAGACCCTGTGCTAGGCTCTGTTGTACAGTATTATGAGCTCTGGGCTTTCAGTGAAAAGCTGACAATAATAAGGGGAAATGAGCCCATGATATATTTGGTGGCATCTTTGAGCATCAAACAATATTCACATGATGCTGAAACTTTGAATCAAATCCACTGACAACTGTTGGTACTAGATTTTTAGAGCCCATTTTAAGAACTAGAGATTATTTCCCAAGATAATTATGTGGTAACCAAAAGAGCTCATAAATATAAAGGGACTCAATTGTTGGGGCTTGGAGAATGATATCCTAAAATATGGCACATTGGTAATCTGAGTACTTTAAACTAAAGGTCATTGGAAAGGCTCAAAAGCAATGTATCTTTCTGACATACTCCTGGCTCTTCCTCCCCCAACCAAGGTAAACCATAGAAATTAGAATTCGTTTTCCCCAAGGTGAGTCATAGAAACTAAAGAGCATCTCCTTCCAAACCAGCCATAGAACCTGGAAATATTACTCTTACTTTCCTTTGCCTTTCTGTGTAAGTGCTGGTGATAAAAACATTTTCTGATGGACCTGGCCTGATAGTAAATCATATAGACCCTCATTCCAGAATGGGTCTTGCCACATACCACAGAAATGCCACACAGTGAGGCCAAGAGGAATCCTAGTGGACAGGCTTCCTGGGTTGCCCTTAGTCTGTTACCGCTAGATCATACATTTTTTTTGTCCAGCTACAATTTTACCTGGCTGTCCATTCTTCATTGAATCTCAGCATAAAAATGGAAAGTTTCCCCTGGTCTCTGGGTCTTCATTCTAAAAGTTCCCATTTTACATACCACTGTGATTAAATAAATTTGTTGTACTTTTCTCTTGTTAGCTTGTTTTTGTTCTGAGCTTCAGTTGGGACCCTTATCAGGACTGAGAGAAGGTATCACACCTTTTCACCTCTATGCAGTGTACTTACTGGGTAACTTATGAACTGGCAAGAAAAATGACACGAAAAATGTGATTTCTATTACACAGAATATATTGAGAAAACAAAAGTCAATATTTTGGGCAGTACTGGAGCTCGGGGAAAAAACAAATAATTCCTACCTTCCCATCCTAGACACACCTAGTTACTATTACAACTTTGGTCAAGATAAGAGAAAGGGAAAATAGAAAGGAAGAAGATGGAGAGAAGAATAAAAGTAAATAAGAATGCAGAAGGTAGATGATGGGAGAGGAAGTTTTTAATCGTAAACAGCAGAAGCCATAATATATGATGTGTTCAGCATTCTCTCTTCTCCATGGAATCCTAGGGCCCTTTCCAGCCTATTGTGTAGCTCTACTCAGGGAAGCATGGGACATCTGTGGGGAAAGAGATGTCAGTGGTAGGAAACTCAAGGTCAGAAATACCTATTCTGATTTTCCAATATATCCTTTTGACAAAAACAAAACAAAAACCCTAAAATTGGGAAGAATATTTCTTAAAAATAGTTGTTATATTGATTATAAAGAGCAAGTCATTTGGACTGCTCACCAACAGTTTCTGCTTAGAAATGTGATCAAGCTGGTGCCGTAGCGCATGCCTGGAATCCCAGCTACTCTGGAGAATAAGCAGGAGGATCACCGGTTCAAGGTAACAGGGAGCCTGTGCAATTTATTGAGACTTTGTCTCAAAATACAAAATATAAAAGGTAATGGCAACGCAGTCCAGTGATAGAGAATTTGCCCAGTATGCATGTGTGAGGTCTTGGGTTCAACGTCCCAGTACTGGAAGCAAACAAAAATGAAAAATGAAGAAGGAATGTGATCAAAATTCCTTTGACGACAGACTAAAATCTTTGTAAAGTATTTCAAACTGATAAGCATATTCATGGAAGAAGGATGTGGCGATCCACTCCCAGGGCAATCCGGAAACAATTGGCCATTAAAAACCTCATGAGGCTCACTATGAGTAAGACAGGACTTGACGGCACCTAACAACAACAACAACAACAACAACAACAACAAAAAGCGCATTGAAAACTAGAGAAAATTATGAAATAGACATCATCAATCTGTGAATCTAAGAAATGTTAGCACTTTGCTATATTTGCTTCAGGTTACATTCTAGTCCTTTAAGAAATTAATAATAATAATAATAATAATAATAATAATAATAATAATAATAACAGATCTAGCTAACATTCCACCTGCTCCTATCATTTTCCTCACAGCCCAAGCTAAACACTATTCCAAATTTGATGTGTGTAACAGACACTGTGATGCTTAATCCAAGTGTGACATTCCATCCCAATGCTTCTTAGTAATTTCTAGTCCCCGTAGTATAGGGCCGGGGCCATTTTATTAAAAAAAAAAAAGATGCATGAAGAAATAACCTGGGCTAATATCCCCTGTGGTAGATGAATTCTAATACTGTTGGAGAAACTGTAGGGAAATGTTAACTCCTAATATCTGGGCTCCCTAAGACAAACTAAAAGCAAATTTCTTGGTATGGCCCAGCACCCTACAGTTTGTGCAAGGTCCCCAGGGTTTTCTAATGCAGAGTGATGGTTGCAATGCACTGCTCAGTGTAACTCGTTGACAGAACCAGGTGCCAAAACTTGTCTGAGGGAAATGGTTTCAGAACTCCAGTCCCAGCATCACAGAGCAGATGATAGAAGGATGGATTAGAATCTGAAAGCCAGCAGTTCAGTAAATATCACAACATCCAGATAAAGATAAGATTATGTGTTAGAAAAATTCCAGCTTGCAAGACATAATTTAGAAGATATGGAATTGAGGTATGAGTAACATGCTAGAGAAGCCAGGGTTCTGTGGGAGAAGCAGGGTGGCTAAGGAATCCATGCCCCAAATTTTATTGATGAAAGAGTTGTATAGCAGTTAAGGGAACAGACTCTGGGGTCAGCACTATGGCTCTGAATGTCAGCCTCATTAACTTACTATTCCTAAATCTTGTTTTTACCTAATCTCTGTTCCCTACTTTCCTTATTTGTAAAGGTAATTAACAGGAGAAAAAAATTCACTGGTTTGTTGTGAGACTCCAGTGAGATATAGAATGTAAAGCATTTAGTCTTGTTCATGGTATCTAGGAAGCATTGGCTAGGAGCCAGCCCCTTACTATATTTACAGAAGGGTCAGGCTCAGAGAGGAAATCAACTACTCAATAGGTACATCTTTGTGCCCTCTGTATGGGGCAACTCTGCTACTTCCTGGTTGGAAAGCATAGTTTGTATGTGGCATTCATGGCTAGGAGCATGGGTCAGGGAGGATGAATGTCATGGATGAGGAACGGTGTCCTGGAATCAGGTTTGGTTGGAGAGAGTGCTGGACATACTTAACGGGAAGGGAAGCATATTTGAGTGCTTTAGAAGACCATTCTCAGGGCCTTTGCACTAGCTATTTCTCTGCTAGGTGTCAAACATCTCTGTTTGAAATGCTATTCCATAAAATTATCCCACTGGGAGAAGGACCCGGCAACCCACTCCCAAAAATCAATCAGCCATTAAAAACCGTATGAATAGAAGAGAAGCACTGACAAAAGTGTTTCCCCTGTTATATGTAGAGTCGCTATGAGTCAGACACCGACTTGAGGGCACCTAATAACAAAATTATTCCACAGCTGCTTCCTCATCATTCAGATTCTAGTCCTAATGTTACTTGATCAAGAAGACTTTAACAACTTAATTTAACATCATCCCTTAGACCTATGCTGTGACTCTCTAGTCCTTTTTCATCTTCTCATTATCTGATATTATGATATATATATATATATATATATATATATATATATATATATATATATATATTTGTACATAGACACATTTATGTATGGGTTTATTGTATGCCTGCCTAGATTGCAAATTCCTCAAAAGTAGCATACAATAGAGTCTATCACTTAGTCTTCACTCAATAGAAATTTTAAAAGAGGAAGTATCAATGCCTTTAAGAAGGAAAGGAAACTAGTGAATGGTCTGGTTTGCAACTTATTGGGAATGATAGTGAGTGACAGCCACACATTCTGTGCCTCCCCTTTCACAAATATACATAGCATTGAGTACTGTGGCAGAGAGCAGAACTGGCTTCCACAGTGGTGGTGATGCTGTTTTAGGTAGGCACTTAGTACTCAGTTTGTTACCAGCTAAGTATAACTACCCCTTCTTGTATGGTGTCAGTCTTGCTGCTGCCAAAGTCCTCATTTTAATCTCATAATGGCCCTATCATATCAGCAAGGCTTAGCCAGTGTCCAGAGTGTCTCTCCAGGATTACTCCTGAGTTCTGCTAACTAATTTAAAGCATTTGGTACCCCAGTATACACTGAGGTCTTCCTGAAAGGCTTAATTCAAAATCTTTTTACCTTTGGTCCTAGGCTAGTAATCAGACATCCGTGATGACTTAGCTTTTGCTGGAAGAGCAGGTAAATGGTAATGTTTGCCATATCACTAAGTATGATGTTACAAGCATGTAGTCAATGGGAGGTAAGGATCCTGGAATGATCTCTATCAAAAGGCCAAAATCAGTAAGACTGGCCACCCTTGAGCCATAGGTTCAGACTTAGTCATTTATTTATTCATTTAACTGGCATTTATTAAATACCATCATGTGATTAACACTCTGCTAGGTGTTAAACATTTGACAGGGATATCATTTCATATACTTCCCAAGCTGAAGCTCACTGCTAAAAGGGCTATCCTTTCCTCAGATATTCCTTAGACAAAGGTGTCTGCATATATGATCTTGGGGCCCAGGTGTAGCTTCCTTTTACATTTGAGATTCTGTTTTTAGGAACATCTACTCCTTTGCTATGATTCTATTGCTTTCAATGGTCCTGAGCAAGTTGCCTTGGAGTTCTACACAAGTTAGTTCCTTTTCTTTGGCCACCACTATGGAAAAATATTACAAACTCTCTCTTTTCCACAGGAAAAAAAAATAGCTAAAGTTGGGGATATAAGATGAAAAATAGACCTTCCTCTTTTCTACTGGGTAGACATGATTATCATGATACTTCTGGTAATGCTATCAAACACCACCTGCTCCATGAGCACATTAGCATTTTAAGTGTATTTTCTGATGTAGAAGACTATTAAGCTTGATATATGAGGCACAGATTTGTGTTTCTCTTATCTATTGCCCCATTAGATAGCCAATAATTGTAATCATGAAGAAGAAAAACTTTATGCTTAAAAAATCATATCCCATAAAGTTAGACATTCAAAAGAATGAAATCTCACTCACAGAACCTTCTAGAAACTGATGAAAGCTAAATGACAAAGTATTTCAATAAGAATATCAGGGAGAACAGTAACTGCATTGCTTTCATTTAGGATAAGTGGAATGAGGCTTTTTCAGTTTGAAGAGAATGAACATGGGCTGTCTCATTGCAGGGAAACTGCATACCTCTTGGGAAAACGAATTAGGAAAATGATTATAAAAAGCACCTACCTTTGGCATCTAAAATCCAAATCTGCACTGTTTGCAGTCATGTAGAATGGTCTTGGTTATATACTATACAATATGGATATAAATTCTACATTTCTAAACATAGAGAAGTAACAAAGTGCATGTAACCCTCAACCCCTCACAGCACATTACTGGCACAAATATTCCAGATCCATCATGGTAAGTTCCCAGTAGAGAAGGATCTGTAAGAATCAGAAGTCAAAGAACATGACTGAGCCTCACCCTCACTCTGTAGTATCATGATATGTATACTAAGGATCTCTGAATAAAACAAAAACAAACAAACAAACAAAAAACCCTAGGGAGTATGCATACTGGACCCTGAGAATAGCCTTGCCAACTAAGAACATTGACATTAACCAATGGCTTTGTTCTTGCCATAGAAACTAGCTCAGTCGTGCTGACCAAGTTCTTAACTAAGCTATTGAAACAAAGGAAGGGATCAAACTCTCATGCCCTCTACAGCCATTGTTTATTAGAGGTAAAAGGAATTAGGAATTCCTAAGTCAGTTTACAGGAGAACTGACTAAAGAAAAAAGTGATCTTCATAATTTTTATGAAGCTCTTCTGGCACTTTACAGTTGAATATTTTGGCCCAATAAAAAATCATTCCAAGGAAATAATGAAGGAAGGTTATTGCATTAATGTTCAAAAAGCAAACATTACTGGAAGTTGGAGACAGTATATTGCTCTGAAGAGATATATAGATTTATTTCTTCTGGCACCTTTGCTTATGTTTCATGATGATGAAGGAAGGGTAGAGAATTTCATCTCCACCCCAAAAAAGATTTGCTTACATTCCAAAGTGAAGGTCTCTCTCTGCCTCTCTGAAGGAAAGGATAAGCACATGTGTCAGCAGCCTAAAAAAATTTTGCACTCCACAATTTGAGGGCTCCTCTTCCAAGTGACAATCCTACTGCACATACAAGGTGACATCAGTGAATTGCCTTGTGAGGACTAGATACTGAGTGAAAAATGGTTTCTTCTCTGATTCAGAAATTTGTGTTTCTCATCAAAATCATGTGTGCATGTGTTGTTGTTGTTGTTGTTGTTGTTAGGTGCCGTTGAGTCAGTATCCGACTCATGGCAACCCTCAGAGGGTTTTCAATGGCTGTTTCGGGATTGCCTTGGAAGTGGATTGCCAGGTCCTTCTCCCATTTTCGTGGTGCTGGGAATTGAACTTGGGACCTCAGAGTCTGCAGCACAGCACTCTACCAACTGAGCTAAATCCCAGCCCCCGTGTGCATGTGTGTATGCCATCTATTACACACCCACAGGCACACACATACATATTACCCAAATAGGACATCACCATCAGCTTTTAGATTGGAAAAAATAACAATCTCAAGGATAAAGTATCCTATGATTGAAATAAGCAGATGGAGTATTCCTTGCTATGATAATTAATTGTATGTGTCAACTTGACTGCATCATGAGTGACAAGATATTTGGTTAAATATCGTTCTGATTGTGACTGTGATGGTGTTTGAATTGGGAGACTAAGTAAAGCAGATTGCCTTCCCTAAAATGGGTGGCCATTATCCAATTAGTTGAAGTCCTGAATAGAATAAAAAGGCTAACACTCTGCAACCCCCTCTAGTAGGAGAGAATTGTTTTTTCTGAGTGCCTTCAAACGGGGACAGAGACTTCTTCCTGCCTTTGAACTTAAATTAAAACATCACCTCTCCTGGGTCTCCAGCTTATTGACTCACTCTGCAGATGTTGGAACTTACTTGCCTCTATAATTGAATGAGCTAATTCCTTTGTCATTCAATGTATATCTCGAAAGATATTTATTATAAAGAATACAATTTATTAGAAAGAATTTATTATAAAGAATACTCCTTTTTGTAATTTTACTTCATTAGAACACTCAAATAAACCTTATTCTTCTTAATTCTGGCATTGAATTCTGGAATTGGATGTACCATGGCGCAAAAGAATTTACCTAGTTAGCTCAAATAAACAGGCATTAATGAAGTACTATTCACAGAATTGTGCATGGATTTAAGGGAATAGGCATCTTCCTTGAGAATTCTAGTATTTCTGTGTGATCCATAATCTTTAAGTGTGTGTGGAAATGGGAACATAAAACAAGCAAGCTGCTGTTGATTATATTTCTTTTATTCAAGGCAAGTGTATTAGTTGGGATTCTCCAGAACCAATAGGCATGTGCCTGTGTATTCTTTATAATAAATATCAACAGCAGCTTGCTTGTTTTATGTTCCCATTTCCACACACATTTAAAGATTAAGGATCACACAGAAATACTAGAATTCTCAAGGAAGATACCTGTTCCCTTAAATCCATGCACAATTCTGTTAATAGTACTTCATTAATGCCTGTTTATTTGAGCTAACTAGGTAAATTCTTTTGCGCCATGGTACATCCAATTCCAGAATTCAATGCCAGAATTAGAAGAATAAGGTTTATTTGAGTGTTATAATGAAGTAAAATTACAAAAGGAGTGTTGCTTCTACTTACAATGTAAAAAATTACAAAAGAATTTGCTTCCATCTTAACCAAACCAAACCAGAAGCCTTAAAAATACAAATAATCTACAAAAGCATAACTTTTATTAAAGCCATAAAGGGGATAAGTCCTCAAAGTTAGGACACATGAGCCATTTCACCTTTTGCAATCATCTCAGGAAGAGCTAACTTCAACAGAAGTGATGAAGAACTTGGGTAAAATTTGCATGAATTCCAAGGATGGCCAACATACCAAGCTAAAATACCTGAAAGCCCCAGATATAATATAAACAGAGCTCAACTTAGTTTCCAGTTTTTCTCCAAGAGCCTTGTCAAGGAGCTCATGAGAAAGACTAGGGTGAAGAAGGATCCTGGAGAGACCTTTCTTAGGTGGTTTGGTTTGCAGGACCAGAGTAGCTGGTACTAGGGTCAAAACCACAAAATATTGCCTGTTCCTTTGTGCTTTTATTTCATGTGAAGTAAAAGCCTTAAGCCACCAGGGTCAGGATGCAAAAAACCTTGCCTCCAAGGCTTCTGGGGGAAAGAGAAATAAAGTCCATCTGCTTCTAAGAGGAAGGTGGAATACTCCTTTCCAACCTGAGTCAGCCAGGCAAAGATCCATGTAGAAGAAAAATCTCACTTCTGATAGACTGAGAAAAGAAACAACACTGAAATCTTTCTTTGATCTAGGATTCTGAATGAAATGCAGCAGAAATATTCTACTACCTGGGCAGGGGCAGGAAACTTCCTACTTCCCAAGACACTCAACATACACAAGGCAGAATTTGGCTGCCATGGGGTGGGTGGAGGAGTAGGAGCACTAAGAAGACCCAAGACCCAAACTTCAGACTGACTAGTCTAATTCCTGGGGATGCAAAAACAAACAAACAAACAAAAAACAAAAACAAAAAACAAAAAAACCCATATTTTCAGAGACGTTATCTATGTGTTGCTTTTTGAAGTTGAATTGAATTATAGGAGCAATGTGTAGTATGATATTCACATGCATGTGAGACAAGAGTTAACAAAACAAGAATTCTTAGTAGAACAGATGGAAAGTTTTTGTCCCAAGATGTGTATACATATATTTGGCATCCTCTGTGGAAAGGCTGAACTTTAAGAGCCTAAAATCCCTCTGACTGATGCCCCTACTAACCTAGGACTGAGTAATAAACAGCAACAGTCCACTAGGGAGAGGTAAGCACATGAAGAGGGAACCTCTTGTATGAGGCAGTTATTCAAAGACTAAAGAAAGCTAAGGGCAGAGCAGTGACACTGAGACAAACCCTTTGACACTTGAGGTCCCACACTAAGCACAAATTAACAGGAGCCTATTGCAGGCATTATCTGAAGCCTGATGAATTGAGTGTACTGGATCACAATACAACACAAACAACCTCAACTGTTATTTGATTAATTTAGCTCTTACATTGATAGTCTGATAGAGCATGAAGAGTGGACATTTTTAGATATAAACACTATTTAATACAGTCTCTATGGTTCGTTAGCACAAAATGTCCAGCATCCAATCAATAATTGTTGTTTGGTGTCATTGAGTAGGTACCCAACTCATAGTGACCCTATGTACAGCAAGCCAAACAGTATTATTAGTGCTTCTCTGATATTCATAGAGTTTTCAATGGCTGACTGTTTTTTGGGAGGGGCTTGCTGGGTCCTTCTCCCAACCCTATAGCACCTGGTATTCCCAGGTGGTCTCCCATCCAAGTACTAATCAGGCCCAACCCTGTTTAGGTTCTGAGATCTGATGGGCTCTGATGCTACAGAAGTAAGGCAATCAATAATTACAGGACACATTAAAAAAAAAAAAACGTCAGAATGAACTACCAGATATTCTCAAATCTAATTCATACTCTTTCAACGGTTTTAGAGGGCTACAAAGTTTGAGGGCTTTCTCAAACGAACCCAATCCACACACAATTCTAATCTGCATCTCATTTTGTAGCCCTCCAAAACTGTTGAGAGTATTCAAATTAGATTCAAGAATATATGGTATTTTCAAAATGTAAAGAAATCTACAAAATAATTGAGATAGTCCAGATACTTGAAATATTTATTATACAGGAACTTTAAGGCAACCATAATTAATATCAAAAGATTTATAGGAAGAAGCAGACAATATACATAGATATGGGAAATTTCAGCAAGGATTAAACTACAAAAGATGTTAAATGGAAATGTTAAAAATAAAATTATATTGAAACAAAAATTCCTTTAACAATATTCCTTTAAAACAATAAAATTCCTTTAAGAACAATAGATGGGAGCATCCAAGAGCTCAAGGACATATCAAATAATCCAACATAAATGTAATGTGAATTCCAGAAGAAGAAAGAGAAAACTGGCCAATAGATGCATTTAAAAACATAATAATCAAGAATTTTCCAAAATTAGTTAAAAAAGCAAATCACAGATCTGAGAACTCAAAGCAGACTAAATTACACACACACACACACACACACACACACACACACACACACTTATTCACACACATCTAGACAGGTCACAGTCAAACTGCTGAAAATTAAATACAAAGAAAAAAGTCTTTTAAGCAACCAGAGTTAAAAAAAGAGATTACACACAAAGGAATGAAGAATTATACCAGACTTCTTGTCAGAAACTTTGCAAGCCAGAGACAATGGAGGGACATCTTTAAAGTGTTGAAAAAAATCTGCTAACCCAAAGTTCTACAGCCAACAAAAATATCTTGCAAAAACAAAGATAAGAATCACTTTTCAGATAAACAGAAACTAAGAAAAGTCACTTCTGGAAGTCCTCCAAAAAATATTACAGGAGGTTGCATAAGCAGATGGACAATTGGATCAATGTAAGTCAGTGAAAGGCAAAATTTGGGGGATTTGCATAGAAATAAAAGGTTGTTTTTTTTTAAGCACAGTAAAAATTATAAATATCCAAACAATTTCTTCTTAATTTTGGTCAACTTAAAATAGGTTTGTCTGAGGCAGACATGGGCAAAACTTTCTTAAAAGACAAGATAGTAAATATTTTCAGCTTAAAGTCATATGGCCACTGTTGTAGCTACTCAACACTGCTGTTGTGGCATGAAAGCAGACACAGGATATGTAATTCAATAAAAATTCATTTACAAAAGCAAGTTACTGGAGACAGGCTGTAGTGTGCTAACATCTGATCTAAATCAAAAATTGTAACAATACACTCTGTGGGTATAATTTATACAGAATTAAAATATATGGCAAAAATAACAATGAAGAATGGAAAGAATGTATAGTGTTACAAGGTCTGATACATATACTAACAATAGAATACATACACTAACAATAGAATATTATTTGAAAGTAAACTATGATCAATTAAAAGTATGTGTTTGAAACCCCAGAACAACTATCAAAAAGAATTTTAAAACGAAATACAGCTTATAAATCAATAATATAAGTAAAATAGAATCATAAAAATACTTAAACAATTTTTTAAAAAGACAAGAAAAAAGGAAAAAAAAAAGCCAAAGCAGATTGGAAAGATAATAGACAAGTTTGTAGATTTAAATACAACCATGCCACTAATAACATTAAATACAAATGGTCTAAACACCCATTTAATGACAGAGATTGTCAGATTGGATATTAAAGCAAGATCTGATTTGATGGTACCTATAATAGAAGACATATATAGGTTAAAAATAAAATGATGAAGTTATATTATCTAAATCCTAAACTTGTACTGCAACATTTCTTTGGAGAAAAAAAGTCCAATCACACTTCCACAAAAGAAAACTCTATGTTTCCATAAGCCCATCTATGTATTTATAAACACACATAGAAACTGAACTGGAAATAATAGTTGCTACTATGGAGGGATTTGAAGTTCACTCACGGTGAAGAGGAACTGAGTTTTACTAGTGAAATCCGAATGAACTTTACAATTTAGTAAATAGTATTTTACCTGTGTTAATCTCTTATTCTTCAAAAATGAACCACAGGTAAGATTTTTAATATTAAGGGAAAACATGTGAATGATATATGAAAACTTTCTATACTACAAATGAAAATTATTCCAAATTAAAACTTTTATTTAGAAAACTGATCATATACAGTCATGGCATACATATTTAATGGAATTTTTAAAAGGTGAGTTGGATATAGGAATTTCATT
>VMDO01008364.1:0-84580 GCA_007922755.1 Pedetes capensis | reverse complement strand
CTGTAAGAAGTATCATATACATCAGCAATTGTGATAGCTAATACTTTCAGTCTTCAAATGCCATGAATTTGAATTGTATTAATTTAAAAACAATTATGTGGTGAAATAATATTTTGTTAAGAAATTGCATATTCTATGTCTAATTACACTAGCCATCTTATTTTCTATCAGTGATGTTATCACTAATTTTTTAAAAAGGGAATAAATATACAAATTTACTTAAAATCGGTAAACAACCTACTGTCTTGAATCTACCCTAAATTTAAAAGAATGTTGATAGGTTTCATATACCAATTTCAACAGTAAATAGTTAAGTCAAACACAAAATTGTGCTAGGTTTCTGACAGCATGGTAAAAGTTTTGCCAGCAAAGGAGGATTAAATCTTAATAACAAAACTGAGCTATCTTTTTTTAGAAGCTACCACATTTTAAAAATAGTAATTTTATGAATGGAATTAAGCCTAGTGGAATGCACTATGATTAAGATGTATTATTATAGGCTTGCCTGCTATATGAAGGTCATAATAAATTATTTTAAGGTATCATCAATTTTGCCACTTAGAATTGCTGATAATCATCTCCCTGATCAAAGTCTGAACTACAGAAAACTCATGCAAAAAATGAGAATGTGTTGAGCAATCTTTAAATAATTCAATAAATCTGGGCAATTCTGAAATTCCTTCTCAGTACACAGAGAATTAACTCCATCCATGGAAATTTCAAACCCCGGCACAAAGCAAATACATCATTTCAGGTGTGCATTGTTTCTTCTTGATTTCCCATAGCAACACAGTAGAAATATTAAAGTCTAAATTTCAGATTGATCTCAGTTGTCCTTACCTCTCTTTAATAGCACTGGCACATACCTCTCTTTATTATCAGTATTTTTTAATTTCACATTTAATGTAATTTACTTCTCCTGGCTTATTCCAGTAACATGATTTTTAAAATATTTATAGCAGCAACAAATGGAAGAAATAAATAATAAAAATATGTAGTAACTTAACTCTCAAACATCTTTTACACTGACACAGTATGAAAAATACAAGACATATTTTGATGCTCAAGTAAAATAAAATTCTTGTTAGCTTTTGGTTTGTAGGGGTAGCACATAAATTGATTCCCATTTAAATGGAGAAACAAGGATTGCACATCCAGTCTCTAGAGAAAATGATTTATAGAATTCTATCCCAGTGGCTCTGGAGGTGGAGGCAGGAGCATGGAAAGTTTGAGACCAGGAGCAGTCTGTGTAACAGCGAGACCCTGTCTCAAAAAGTAAAAAACATGGGCTGGGGGGTGCAGCTCAGTGGTCCAGCACTTGCAAAGCATGCAAGTGTGAGGCCCTGGGTTCAACTCCCAGTAGCAAAAATTAAAAAAAAAGGAATTCTATCCAGGTGGAATTCAAAGTAATGAAATGAAAACTTCACGCTAGAAATATAATTAAAAAGTAGAATTACCTTTTCCATTCAGCCTACCTTGGAGAACTCTAAGCAATAACCATGTCAAAAATAGATAATGAGTAACATCTATTGAGATTAAAGGCCAAAAAAATCAACTTAATAGAAAGGAAAAACATGTTAACTCTTTGATAATTTAAACAAATATTTGTAATTATTGTATATTTTATGTTATAAAATATGACAAAAAATTTCTGTATAATATAAATATCTTATTGTAAGTATTGTAATTATTGTAAGTATTGTAAGTATTGTAATTCTTCAGAGATTGAATAGTCAGAGATGTGAATTACCTCAGCAACTGCAGAGCAAAAAGTATTACATTTCTAAATCTAAAACTCCTACAATTATAAAAAGACTTTAAGAGGCACCATTTAAAATTCAATAGTATTTGTTTGCCTTACCAATAGATTCAGACTATGGTAGAAACTATGGAATTGATTCAGTTTCAGAAATACCTATTGGATATGTGATTAGAGTGACTACCTGGGCATTCTGGATCTCAACTCTGTGTAGACTGTATTCTGAATTAAAGATACATTGAGAAAAATACTTTAAATTAGTTGTTTTTGTTATGTTAATCCACTACTATTACAACAAGTTCTATTTTTGCAGAATAAATTGTATTTCAATGGCAAAGAAAGCTTTTAAAAAATAATATCCTCTTACAATTCCATAATAAACACACAAAAACATCCAATAAAAACTGGCAAAAATTTGAGCAATCATCTCGTAAAACATGACAAATAAATAACATGACTAATAAACTAAATGATTAACAATCAAGTGAAAAGATATTCACCATCATTAATTTTAGGGAAATGTAGACACTACTAGACTGCTATTAGAAGAGCAGATATTAAAGAGATCTTTACCGTGAATGAATTTAATAGTCTAATTATGAGGCACATGGTGTGCGATAGCCAAGAAATGGAAACAAATTTTAATGTCCATCAACTGATGGATTATGAAAATGTATACACACACAGTGGAATACTGTTCATGAAAAGAATGAAATCCTGTCATTTCCCACAACATGGTTGTAATTAGAAATCCTTATGTTAAGTGAAATAAGACAGGCACAGAAAAACAAGTAACGCATAATCTTACTCATATGTGGAATATAATGAATTTGACATTCTAAAAGTTGAGACTGTAGTGATGGTAACCAGACTCTGGGAACAAGTTTTTCAAAGAATATATAATTACAGTTAGATGGAGAGAAAACATTCTGATGTTCAATACTTAACAATGTATTGCAATGTATTATGTATTTCAAAAATAGCTAGAAGAAAATATTGTGCATATTCTTAACATAAAGAAATATTAAACGTTTGAGGTAATAGATGTTTTAATTACTCTGATTTAATTATTACTCAATGTATATATGTAGAGAGAGAGGTTGAAACATCACCCTGTTCCCCCAGGTAAAAGTGCAGAACTGAAAAAGTCAAAGGTTATTTCCTCATCTCCAAACTATGTAGAATCTTCAATGTACACTATTTTAAAACTCTTTAATTAAATTTTAAAACTAGTTGTAGAGGCTTAAAACCTGTTCACTTTTACAACCTGGTTAACAATGATATGCATTTAAAAGTAATAGAACTGAGGTAATATTGAAAAGAGCAGAAGAAATGGGAAGGGGAGGAAAGAAAGGAAAAAAAGAAAGTGAAAGGAAAACAGGAAAAGAAAAGAAAAATACAGCCTGTCCAGACTATTGCAGCTACTTCTTATCATATTACTTCAAGCTTTTAAGCAGAATGTGAAGTATTTACCAATTATTAGATTACCATATTAGTGAGTGATGTTAACAAATTTTAATATGTACATATTTTTCTTTTATGGATAAGTTAGCTGTTCTATCCTCAAACATTTTCAACTACTAGTCATTGACAAAAAATAAGTTTGTGTATATAGCATAATGCACCAAATTACCCTA
The DNA here is from genome assembly GCA_007922755.1 of Pedetes capensis. Classification (NCBI taxonomy): domain Eukaryota; kingdom Metazoa; phylum Chordata; class Mammalia; order Rodentia; family Pedetidae; genus Pedetes; species Pedetes capensis. The sequence continues at coordinate 81,184 of VMDO01008364.1, read as the reverse complement.
AGGCTATGTGAGTGAACTGAAAGAACTTGAACTTTAGAGACATTTGACTTCTTCTTCTTCTCCTTCTCCTCCTCCTCCTCCTCCTCCTCCTCCTGCTCCTCCTCCTCCCCCTCCCCCTCCCCCTCCCCCTCCCCCTTCTTCTTCTTCTTCTTCTTCTTCTTCTTCTTCTTCTTCTTCTTCTTCTTCTTCTTCTCCTTCTTCTTTTTCCTGGCAGGGGTACTTGGAGTTGAACCCAGGGCCTTGTGCTTGCATAATTTCCAAGTGCTGTACCACTGAGCTGCACCCCCACACATTTTCTTTTTCTTTTTTTTTTCTTTTCTTTTTCTTATTTTTCTTTCTTTCTTTCTTTCTTTCTTTCTTTATTTATTTTATTATTTTTTTTTTGAGACAGGGTGTTGCTAAATTACACAGACTGCATCTGGTCTTGAACTTGCGATCCTCCTTCCTCTGACTCCCAAGTAGCTGGATAACAGGCATGTGCCACCGGGCCCAACAACATTTGACTTCTTAAACTACTCTCTGTACTTCCTTTTTCTCTGGATTCCTAAGACCTAACACTATGTCTGCTACATAGCAAGTTATTAATGAGAACTTGTTGAATAAATGAAGAGACAACAAATGTGTTTTCCAAATAGTTGCGTACTTATATGTTTTAGTAACAATATTTTTCAAGAATCTTTTCAGGCTATTTTTGAAGCTGGAAGGAGGTATAAAATGTCTAAATAATTTTCATTAGACTACAGGGTCATAAATAATGAGGATTTTCCACCTATTTTTTTCACTGCTGGGAAATGAACCCATGCCTTGTGCATGTTAGGCAAGTATTCTGCCACTAAGAGACATCTCCAGCACTATCTGACTTCAGAATCCATATAACATGCGGTAAAATGAATAATTTTGAATATTTTCCTTTATTATATTGCACATGAACACAGTACTATTTATAGTTATTTGCATTTGCTAAATGACTTAGATTGTTTTGCAATTTATCCTTGGATTAATTGGGTATCAGATGTATGGTTGAACAGCAATGATTATCTGACAGAACAGAAACTAATAATGGACAAATGAAAACATGTTCTAATAGGTTTTATCCTTCTTGTGCATTTTCAATTGAACAATTTGTATCTTAAAACAAATGTTGAGAATTCTATCTAGGAAAGAAAATTAGATGTAGTTAATGCTTCATGAGACAGATTTGAAATTGTTCATCATCAGCTTGACATGGTAGTTCACACCTCTAATTCAAGCAACTCGGGAGGCAGAGGTAGGAGGATCACAAGTTCAAGACCAGAGGCAGTCTCCATTATTTAATGGGACCCTGTCTCAAAAGGCTAAAAAAAATGGATTGGGGGTGCAGCTCAGTGGTACAGCATTTGCAAAGCATGCAAGTCTGAGGCCCTGGTTTCAACCCCTAGGACCACAAAGAAAAAAAAAAAGAAATTGTTCATCATCATCATCACCATTTTATTAGGTTTTTTAGAATTTTATTGTGAAAGAAACCAAGAGTAATAAAAGGAGAGGGAATTGCTAATCCTGACTTGTTTTTTGTTGGTTGGTTGTTTTCTTTTGTTTTGTTCGAGACAGACTCTTACTCTGTAGTTGAACCTGCCTTGGGATTTAGTATATATCCCAGACTGGCCTCACACTCATGATGATCATCCTGCCTTGGTCTCCCAAGTGCTGAGATTACAGGTGTGCACCATCATACCTTGTTTACTAATGCTGACTTGTAATAATACTTGAAGCATTAAATTTATGTGAGTAGAAGAGTGACTTATATGCTGAGATCCTCCAAGGAAGGCATAATCCTCAACACTCAGTTTTACTTTGGATAGGCTATGGAGAATAATGACCAATGAAAAAGTCCCAAGAAAATAGAATAGGAACACAGGATAACTCAGAAGATAATTTCTCCCAGAGATAATACCTGCTGTACTAAAGTTCAGAACTGCTATGGACTAGTGTTATCCTTCTTCATATTTATAAAAGGAGTTTCTATTCTAGTTTACTGCCCCAATTGTGCCATTGTGAATTAGGTGTTAGAAGGGGGCATTCCAAAAACTTAGAAACTTAATTTATTTTAATAGGATGCATTCCTCAATAAGATGTACAAGATAAGTATCTTTGGAAATAATAATTTTCAAATAAGTGTGTGATTTTGTAATGGTTCATTGTAAATTATTAATTCATCAAATGTTAAAATATGTCATGAGTCTACATAATAATCAATCATTGTATTATGTAACATTTCTAGTCATAGATTGTTGGGTCATGTTTGTTTTTGTTTTTGTTTTTGTTTATGCCTTTGGAGACAAGATCTCACTTTGTAACCCAGGCTTGTCTAGAACCCAATATGTATTCCATAGTGGCCTTGAAATTATGACATCTCTGCTTTGCCCTCCTGAGTGCTGGGATTATGGACTGGCACCAACATACATTGCTTTCAATGTTAGGTTTTTAATTTTTCCTTTACTATTCTTCAATATCAATTCTTGACCTCACAATGCTTTGCACCTATGGATTCTCTGGTACTTATGAGCACTCAGATTATATGATAACCCCAATTCAGATATTTTTTATTTGATTTCTTTACTTCTGATAATACTAAGATAATGTTAAATGTCAAATGAGGTTTTACCAAAATTATACAGCTAAGGACAAAAGAAAACATACATAAAATCATATATGTAAGCTGGTTCACTTGAAAGAACAAAGATACAACTCAATTCTGGGAATCCATTCTTATTTTTTTATCTATACCCAATATTAAATGTTTTCTATTGTATTAACATCTTGATATTAAGTTCCTAGAATTGTGTGAGCATATGAATCAGTTGGAATTGATTAAAAATATTTCTTTATCTCTCAGACTCATCTACGAAAAGATAGAAGAGTTGTACATACTGTTTACAATTTGTAGAAATTGAAGTCAGTATTATATGCCACTGAAAGTATATCAGTTGATGAGGCAGTATCTTGAGACATTAGCAAGAACTTTATTCACTATGTCATGTGCACGTGGAAATGTAATAATAAAATGAGCTATAAAGTGAGTGCACTATGCTAGACCCCCCAAGTGTCTGTCAGTTTGTCATGCTGTGGGAGCTTGTATGTTGCCTCATTGCTGAAAGCTATACTGCTGCAGTCCGATGCCTGCAGCCTAAGGATCCAGGGTTTCCCGAAGGCGGGTAAGGAGTCAGCAGCGGTGGGTAACAGAAACACAACAGCTCGGAGGCTATGTGGATCTGTTCCATTTATTGTTTGGATAGCTCATTTTTTATAAAGTCTTTTTAGGCTTAGGTCATATAAGTAGTAAGAATACGTGCAGTTTTACATACACCTGGCAGTCATAATAGCTGTGGAGGGTCAGGCTGACCAGAACAGCAGCCTTTACTTTTTTTCTCTAGCTGGGAACCAAGGTCTGCCTTAGATAAGCACCTCTCTGTGTTAAAATTGTCAAGGAGGCTTTTGTACTGTGGGGAGAGGCCTGTGTATTCTTTTGATTGTTTTATATTTTCTCTGTAAAACTTAGCTATCATAGGTGGGGCCACTTTAGTCCAAGTAGGGGCTAACAACTCAGCCTGTTGCAGCTAAAGCATAAACCACTTAATGTTTGAGTTCCAGGGTGGAAGTTTCTAGTCAGCTTTAACTAAAGTATTATCCACATAACCTTTACAATTGGAGGTCATTACTTCTAACTCATTTACAAATTCCCTCAGTCGTGTCATTCTTTCAGCATTTGTTTCATTACAGTTTAATACAATATTAAACTATTATAATAATAATAACTCATTATTATGAGTATTAGTCCTAAACATAAAGTAATCATAATAATTAGAAGCAGTAATCCTATTCCTAGAAAGCAAAAAGCACATTTTCCTTTTCTTCATCCCCATCCATTTCTTGGAAGATGAGTTCCTTGAACCTCTCTTCCCCATAACCGGACCTTGTCAGACAATATGGTTAGAAATGGCTGTGGCACTGTATCACTGATATTACAGATACCAGCAGAGTCATCTATGGTGAACAGGTATCAGCTGAGTTTCCAGACTAAGACAGAGTGAAGAAAAGGACATAGCTAACCCACTCCCCAAAGAATTAGCCATTGGAAACTCTATGAATCACAGAGAAACACTGTCAGATACCATGCAGGAAAGGGAGCCACCCAGGTTGGAAGGCACTCAAAAGATGGTGGAGAAGAGTTGCCTCCTCTAAGTAGAATCAACCTTAATGACAGGAATGGAGTAAAGCCACAGGGACCTCCATTTGCTGATGTTGCATAACTCAAAATGAGAAGGAACAAATGTAAACATCCATTAATAATTGGAATATGGAATGTATGTCGTATGAACCTAGGAAATTAGAAATCATCAAAGGGGAAATGGAGTGCATAAACATCAACATTCTGGGAATTAGTAAGCTAAAATTGACTGCCAATGGAATGTAGGAAAGGTTTTTAGCAGTTCCTGCAATCTGAAAGAGATCAAACGTGTAATCAGGATATACTGATAATTACTACTGACTGGAATGCAATAGTTGGAAACAAAGAAGAAGGCTCAGTAGGTGAAAACTATGTCCTTGATGACAGAAGTGATGCTAGAGATTGCATGATAGAATGTTGTCAGACCAATGAATTTTTTATAGTAAATACATTTTTTTCACAAACATAAATGGTGACTATACACATGGAAGTCACCAGATGGAACAAACAGGAATGAAATTGACTACATATGTGGAAAGACACAATGGAAAGCTCAATTTCAAAAGTCAGAACAAGACCTAGTACTGATTACGGATCAGACCATCAATGGCTCATGTGTAGGTTCAAACTAAAACTGAAGAAAACAAGAAAAAGTGTACAAGAGACAAGATATGACCTTGAGTATATCGATTCTGAGTTCAAAGACCACATCAAGAACAGGACTGATGCATTAGATACTAATGATTAAAGGCCAGATAAGTTGTGACATGACATCAAAGACATTATTCATGAGAAAAGCAAAAGTTATTTAAAAAGCAGGAAAAAAGAAAAGACTAAATTATATGCAAAAAGAGATTCTGAAATTTGCCCTTAAACATCAAGTAGCTAAAGTAAAAGGAAGTCATGATGAAGTTAAAGAACTAAACAGATGATTTCAAAGGGCACCTCACAAAGACAAAATCAAATACTAATCACATGTGCAAAGAACTGGAAGTAGAAAATGAAAAGGAGAGAACATGTTCTATTTTTCTCAAGCTTAACGAATGGAGAAACACTTCATACGTCTAGTGGCAAAATTGAAATATTCTATAGGGAAAATATTAAATGATGCAGTAAACATCAAAAGAAGATGGAAGGAATCCAGTCATTATACCAAAATAATTGGTGGATGACCAGCCATTTCAAGAGGTTGCATATGATCAGGAACCAAAAGTACTGAAGGATGAAGTAGAGGTGACTTGAAGGAACTGGCAAAACACAGGGCTCCAGAAATAGATAGAATACCAATAGAGATATTTCAACAGTGGATGCAGCACTGGAAATGCTAACTTGTTTATGCCAAGAGATATGGAAAACAGCTATCTGGCCAACTGACTGGAAGAGATCCATATTTATGCTTATTACCAAGAATGGAGATCCAACTGAATTTGTAAATGATTGAATGTTGTCACTGATATCACATGCAAGTAAAGTTTTACTAAAGATCATTCAAAAGCAACTGTTGCGGTATATAGACAGGGAATTGCCAGAAAATCAAGATAGATTCAGAAGAGGGTGTGGAACCAGGGACATCATATCTGATGTCAAATGGACATAACTGAAAACAGGCAATACTAGAAAGATGTCTATCTATGTTTTATTGAGTTTTAAAGAGGTTTTGACTGTGTGGATCACAGGTCACTTTGTTGTATTCATAAGGAATCTGTACATGGACCAAGAGGTAGTTGTTCAAAAAGAATAAGGAAACACTGTCTTGCTCAAAATCAAGGAAAATGTGCATCAGGGATGTATCATTTCACTGTACCTCTTCAATCTCTGTGCTGAGCAAATAATCTGAGAACCTGGACTTTATGAAAAAGCAGATGGCATCATGATTAGAGGAAGACCCATTAACAACCTGTTTTATGCTAATGACACAACTCTGCCTGCTGAAACTGGAGAGGAAATCCTTCAGTAGGGATTGTGCCTCAACATCAGTAAAACAAGGATCTTTACAACTGAGTCAGTATGCAGCTTCATGAACAATGGAGAAAAGATAGAGATTGTCCAAGATTTTGCTTTACTTGTTTCTGCAATTAACATCCACAAAATCAGCACTCAAGAAATCAAAAGATGCATTGCACTGGAAAAAACTGTTGCAACAGACCGCTTTAAATTGCTGAAAAGTAAAGATGTCACATTGAGGACAAAGGTGTGACTGACTCATACCATGGTATTTGCAGTCCCATCATATGGTTGTCAAAATGTGATGTTGAAAAGGGAACCAGGAGAACTGATGTTTTTGAATTATAGTGCTGGAGATGAATATTGAATGTACAATGGACTGAAAAAAAAAAAAAGATCTGTCCTAGAAAAAGGGCAACCAGAGTACTCCTTGGGAGCCAGGATGGCTAGACTGTGTCTTAAATATTTTGGACCTGTTGTCAAAAGGGATCAATTCCTAGAGAAGGACATCACATTTGGGGGAGTGGAAAGTCAAAAAAATAAAGGAAAATCCTCAACTATTTGGATTGACACAGTGTCTGTAACAGTGGGCTTAAATATGAAAAAGATCATATGCCTAGCACAATGTCTGGGAATGTTTCATTCTGTTGTACATAGGGTCATTATGAGTCAGACCTGACTTGATGGCACATATCACAAACAACAACAACAAAAATAATGTGCTAGACAACAACCTCAACTCAAACAATGGGAATAAAGAGGAACATGTCAGGAAATACCCATCATTTTGGATTATAATATTTCTCTTATAAAAAGTATTGTAATAGTTTAATATTCTATAGATTTTGAAAATATATAAAGGGGAAATTTAAATGTATATACTGCTAGGTGTAATAAGGAACATTTGTAATCCCAGCCACTTGGCAGGCAGAGACTGGAAGACTTTGAGTTCCAGGCCAGAGGTAGCCTAAGTAATTAGGAAGACTCTATTTTAAGAAAAATAAATAAATAAAAGCCTGTGTAAGGAATCTGGAAGGGGAAATGTGGGGCGTAGCTCATTGGTAGAGCACTTGCAAAGTGTAAGTAATACCTGGGTTCAGACCTTGCCCAGTACCACAAAAATAAAAAGAAAAATAAATGATAAATAAATAAAATACATATGCTGAATAATGCTGAAATGCAAATGAGCATGCCAACATCTCATCCTGAAAAGTAGAAGTAGGACTATATTCTGGGTGGCCCTGAGCTGACCTAGTTCTCCTTTCTTCAATTGCAGAATAACTGTAGAATATGGTAGGAATGTAATATCCTGAGGCAAGGAGGAACTGCCAAGAAAAATGAGTTCCATTACTGTCCCCTTTTGTACAGGGTGTTCTTCAACACTTTGGTTCAGCATTTCACATTACCCCCCAGGGTAAAATATGCAGGGTATATAAAACTATGGTCAGGCTTTTTTGCATGGCCCCTTAATTACACTGCAAGTGGCAAATGTTTAGAGAAAATTCCATCCCTCTAGACAGTTTTCCTGATGTATGGAGAACATGCTCATCATGAATTCTAGGCTTCTATTGGATTTTGATACCTATCTGTGAGTCATAATGAATCTGCTGAACTCAAGCAAGTCAGGAGCCAGTATAGCGAACCTGATTCAAAGTTGGATCATTTGGTTTTATTGTTGTTGTTAGGTGCCATCTACTTGAATCCAACTCATAGCAATCCTGCGTACAACAGAAGGAAACACTGCCTGATTTTGTACCAGGAACACAATCTTTTTTGTTTAAGACCATTGTTTCAAACATTGTCAGTCCATGTAGTTGAGTGTTTTCCATTTTGTTTTTCATTGACTTGACACTCTCCCAAACATCATGTCCTACTCAAGGGACTGATCCCTCCTGACTACATGTCCAAAATACATAAGACACAATCTAGCCATCCTTGCTTCTAAGGACTACTCTGGGTGTCCTTCTTCTAGGACAGATCTGTACTTTTGGCTGTCCATAGTCATTTCAACATTATATTTTTAACTTTTTAGGAACTCCTTCTGTTTTCCATACTAATTTGGTACACTGATTTGCAGGAAAACTCTACAAAGATTCCATTTTCTTAACATTCTCTTCAATACTATTCTTTTGACTTTTTGATAACATCTATCCTGGCAATAAATGGAGAAAAGATTGAAGTTTCCAACATTTTACTGTGCTTGGTTCTACAATCAATAACCATGGAAATAGCAATGAAGAAATGAAAAGACACATTGCTTTGGGAAAGGCTTTGGTGAAAGATCTCTTTAGAACATTGAAAAGTAAAGATGTCACATTGAAGACGAAGGTGTGCCTGACTCATACCATGGCATTTTCAGTAGCTTTATATGGTTGTGAAAGCTGGACATTAAGCAAAGGAGACAGGAGTAGGACTGATGCTTTTGAATTATGGGGCTGGAGACAAATATACCACGGACTGTCAAAAGAACCAACAGATCTGCCCTAGAAGAGGTACAACCAGTGTGGTCCTTGGAAGCAAGAGTGGCTAGATGATGTCTTACATATTTTGGACATGTAGTCAGGAGGGACCAATCCCTGAAGAAGTACATATGTTTGGGAGAATGGCAGGTCAACGTAAAGAGGAAAACCCTCCACTAGATGGATTGACACATTGTCTGCAACAATGGGCTTAAACATAAATAAAATTGTGTGCCTGGTGCAGAATCAGGGAGTGTTTGGTTCTGTACATAGGATTATTATAAGTCAAACCTGACTCAATGCACCTAATAACAGCAACAGCATCCTGGCAAGGCGTGAGGTGATAAATAGTTCATTACAGTTTTGACTCTCATTTCCTTTATAGAGGTGAGCAGTTTTCATATGCTTCTTGACCATCAGAATTTTTTTTCTGCCTGTGAAAAGTGTCAGTTTAGATCCTTTCCCCATTATTTAATCAGGCTATTTGTATCTTTGGTACTGAGTTGTAGGAGATCCTTATCTATTTTGAATATTGACCCATTATTGTAATGTGGTTTGAAAATAGTTTCCTGTGGGTTTTTTTCATTTTATTTATTTTTCTAGAGGGAAAATAAGCTTGTTAGTTTGATGTAATCCACTGATACATCATTTTTTACTTCCTGTACTATTGGTGTGCTAGTCAAACAAATACTGCTAGACCAATACTAAAATGATTTTCCAAAACTTTTTTTCTAGTAGTTTTAAAATTTAGAATTTTATCTTCAAGTCTTTAATGTATTTTTTGCTGACCATTTTTATGATGTGAGCTAGGTGTCCAATTGATTTTCTGCACGTGGGTATCCAGTTTTCCCAACCACATATTTTGAAGAGACTGTCATTTTCCAGTTGTATGTTCTTGGCATCTTTGCGAGCAATCAATTGGCCTTAAATATGAAAGTTTATTGCTGAGATCTGTATGAGATCTGTATTCTGCTGCATTGGCCTATATGTCTGTTTGTATCCAGAAAGATACTACACAGATTACTATAGTTTTATAGCACAAATCAAAGTGAGGAAATGTGATGCTCATGATTGCTTTGGCTATTTGGGGTGGCCTGTAGTTCAATGTGATTTTTTTTCAATTCCTATAAAATGTGCCATTGGAATTTTCATAAAGATTGCATTGAATTGGTATAACACTTAGGGTAGTATGGACATTTTGACAATATTAGTTCTTCCAATCCATGAACATGGGGTAACTCTTCATTTACTTGTGTCTTAAAATTTCCTTTGTCATTCTTTATAATCTGTAGTGTACAAGTTTTTCACTGTTTTGCTTACTTCTCTAAGTATTTTACTTATGTATTTTCTATTTATTTATTTACTTACCTACTTATTTATGTTGCTAATGCAACCAACAAAGTGCTTTTTAAAAAGTGTTTAAATCATTTGTTCACATGGAATTGCTGATGATTGTACATAATACAATTTTTTTTCTATTCTTCATGGACTCAGATTTAACAGTTTTCACTCTTTCTGAGTTAATCTAGAACTATGGTGTGATACTATTCCATAGAACTAAATAACTTGAATCACATAGGCTATGTTTATCAATGGATATTGGTAAAGGAATATAATCACTTTCATACATATTATCTGTTGTTGTTGTTAGGAGCTGTCGAGTTGAGTCTGACTCACAGTTACCATCATAGTGTTTTCAACAGCTCATTGTTTTGGGATTGCCTTAGATGTGGACTGCCACATTCTTCTCCCTTTTCTGTAGTTCTGTGGTTCAAATCCAGGGCCTCAGAGACCAAAGAGCAGCACTCTACCTAGTGAGCTAAACCCCAGCACCTATATATTGTCTAGTAATCATTATAAATGGAGGGCTGGGATTTAGCTCAGTTGGTAGAGCGTTGCTCTGCAGTCTCTGAGGTCTCGAGTTTGATTCCCAGCACCACAAAAATGGGAGAAGGAAGTGGCAATCCACTCCCGAGGCAATCTCAAAACAGTCAGCCATTGAAAACGATATAAGGGTCACTATGAGTCAGACATGACTCGATGGCACATAACAACAACAGCAAAAATCAGTATAAAGATTTATAATGATCAATGACTATGCCTAACTGAGCCATTTGTTTTTATGGAAGAAGATGCTGGTATTTCAAGCTGAGACCAAACTTCAAAGACCAAAAACAATAAGGACACACACGTGCAGAGACACACACATACAGACACATGCCCATGTGGGAGCTTAACTTTGATACAGTTTTTAAATGCCTACCAAACTGGCATATTATCTTGTCATAGACACTAGCAGTAAATCAAATCTCACTTGGGACCAGCAGAAGAAAGCCAGACTGACTTTTTATTCTAACATAATGAAATACCAGTCCTCGGTACCCACATTAAACACTCTAACTTGTCGGCAGAAAATAAATTAGGAAAAATGAAAACACATTCTAATTGGTTTTGTCAACCCTATATACTTTCAAAAAATAAATGCTATCCTGAGTTAACAATGTCATTTGCTCTCTTTATTAAAGCTTCCTTTTCTGCAAATCTAGCACAATGCATGATATATGTAAGACTCTCATAGTTTTCTGCTGTATATGGAATACCAGAAAACATTTAAGGAGAAAAGCATAAACTTAAAGAAACACTTTTTTATTATTTAGCTTAATATTTACTATTATTTCATATATTCAACCAATGAGCCTTAGTGTTCAGTCTCTGAATATGAGAAGTTACCATATAAAAAATACACCAGAGAACTTTCTTATAACTTTATTCTTAGAATAAAATTGCAATTATATACTTACTTGTATGCTACTCTTTATGGTAAAAATTAGCAAAAACTGTGGCCGGGTATCAGGTAAGAAAAAGTGGTCCAATAAAGACAAAGAATATGTACACTTTTCCTAAAATAACCATAAATCTATTATTATAAGTGTTTGGAAAAAATGATGAATATTCAGCCTGAAAAAAGTAGAGCAACTAGATATAAAACCAGGTACTTTCTAATTCACAATGTCAGTGATAGAGAAATAATAGGTAATATTGAAACTTGTGCAGATGAGTCAAAGGACACTGATTAGAAGAGAGTAACAAGGTACTTTTCTATTCAATATTTGTTTACTGCTTCAGCTTTTCATGCACAGATTCTTTTTATAAAAATGAAGCTTTTGAACTCTGGGGAATTTTGAAGTTGTAAAATTCTACCTCAACCTTCATGAGAAAGGAGACAGAGAAAAACAAGTATGCTATCACTGCAACTCTTTCCAAGAAGAAATTATTCAGAGTCAATAGAATTATAGAGGCCTCATCAAACACATCCTATCCCACCTGAATCTGTACCTGGGCACAATACTTCATAATCATTGCATAAGCATGCATCAATAGAAGTTTAGGGTACAATGTGGGAAAAGAACTGAGGAGACATGAAAGACATTTCTGAAACAGTTCTTTTAAAATGAAATTGTTTAAGGACAAGAACATAAAGACTTAAATATTAGCTAAATGATATCACATTGTTCTTAATGTTTAACTTTTAAAAGCAAACAGGCAAATTAGAATTGCCTCATTATTATTAGAACAGGGATGAGTATTATATAATAGATCTTTTGTTGCATAATATTTAACTTTAATCTATATACTTTCATTTCTAGTTTGGATATATGAATTAATATTGAAATTTCAGACAAAACAGACCCAGAAAGAAAACCATTGTATGTTTTCTCTCATATGTGGATGTTAGAATTATGAGAATACTAAATATTAAATAAGGGAATACCAAATATTAAAATATATAGGTCATGGAAGTAGAAGAGGCCTATGCAGGGGGAGATAAGGGACTAAAAAGAAGGAGTTTGGGGCAAAGATTAAGGGTAATCTTTAAGGAAGATTACCTGGGGAAAGGAAGGACAACATCACATCTTGCCCCTAAGGCAAAATCTGGATTTGTGTAGATAGATAAATAGACAGATCAATAGAGAGATAGATGATAGATAGATAGATAGATACATGGATATAGATATAGATTCACATGCAAACAAGATATGCAAGTAAAAAGGAGACCGTTGGTAAGAAGGAAAGGGATCTGGGTCGTAAGAGGGTAGTGATGGAGATGAACACAAGCAACATACAATGATATGTATGTATGAAAATGATGTAATTATACTTATTAAGTTACACACTAAATAATTACTACTAAACAATTACTGGGGAAATTTCTTCTAAAGTTTTAAAAGTACATAAAGTCCTTGGAGTCATGTAAGTAAAAAAGAAATTTGAGGCAAAAGATAAATTGCTTTTCCAATGTTATACCTGCTTCCTTCATCCTGATGTTTCTACAACAGTATGAAATAAAGGAAAGACAATGAAATTCAAAGAACCTAAAAAAATTTCTTTTATATAATAAACTATGGCATTAATAATATCAATTTGGAAGCTTGGTACAGTGATGCATGCCTGTAATCCAATTGATGTGTACTGCAGAGGCAAGAGGATCTCAAGTTCAAGGCCAGACACAGTCTGCATAACTGAGACCCTGTCACAGGACAAAAAAAAGGTGTGAGATTATGAGAGTGGAAGCGCATGGTAGAGCACTTCCAAAGTATGCACAAGGCCCTGGGCCCTTTAATATCACAAAAGTTTATATATGTGGATGTGGTAGTGCACACCTGTAATCCAAATACTTGGAGGCAGAGGTAGGAGGATCTCCATGAGTTCAAATACAGCCTGAAATATATAGCAAATCCCAAACTAGCCTTAGCTAATGAATGAGAATCTGTCTCAATAAAACCATAGTAATAATAATAATAATAATAATAATAATAATAATAATATCAATTTGGAGAAAGTCTAATAAGCAAAATCACTTGTTCTTTAGGGATTGGAGGTTAATATGGTTTAATGCAAATAAATTAATTATGATAAATATACCTTATTTAGAGCACCTTATACATCTTTGCTGTTGCTAGATGCCTATCCAGTAATATATTTGATGCTGCTGAATTTTTCTGAACAAAATACATTTTCATAATTGGTGTCAGAACACACAGATTATGGGGAACAAGAGAAAATGGTATATTTGTCTATGTCTTAGAGAAAAATTTGAAAGGTCAGAGTCACATTTTATTATGTCACAAACTGTTGAAGCAATGATTGCAAGTATAACATAGGATTGAGTTGTAGAAACCATGCTCAATAGTGTTCTAAGGAAGAAATGAAAAATACTTCACAGTTTTTTATTATGTTCCAATTTCTCTATAGTATTTTTTCCTTCCTTTTAAATTTGATTCAGTTCCCACATATGAGTGAGAATGTGGTATTTCTTTTTGGGCTTGTGTTCATTCACTTAAAATACTTTTCTACAATTCTATCCACTTTGCTGCAAATGACATTATGTCAGTTTTTTGTTGTTGTTGTTGTTTTTTAATTGCTGAGTACTATTCCATTGTGTATATATACCATAGATTTTTTTATCTATTCTTCTGTTGATGGGCACTTTAGTTGATTCCATATCCTTGCTATTGTGAAAAGTGTTGCATTGAACATGGAGATGCAGGTGTCTCTGTGGTATGATGACTCATCTCTCTTTGGGTATATCCCCAATAGCTTTATAGCTGGGTCATATGGTATATCTATTTTTAGTTTTTTTTTAAGATACCTCCATATTGATTTTTAAAGTGGTTGGACTAATTTACAGCTCCACCAGGAGTGTAAGAGGGTTCCCTTTTCTCCACAACCTTGTCAGTATTTGTTGTTGTTTTATTGACCTTGGCCATTCTTACTGGTGTAAGGTGGAATCTCAGAGTTGTTTTAATTTGCATTTCCCTAATGGCTAGGGATATTGAGCATTTTTTCATGTCTTTCATAGCTTTATAAGCCTCTTCTTTGAGAACTGTCTGTTCAGTTCCTTTGCCCATTTGTGTATTGGGTTATTTGTTTCCTTGGGTATTTTTTTCTTGAGTTCTTTATAAATTCAGGTAATTAGGCCTCTGTCCAATATACAGGATGTGAAGATATTTTCCCATTCAGTGGGGGAGTTCCTTGACCCTGTTAATTGTTTCCTTTGCTGTATAGAAGCTTTTTAATTTCATGTAATCCCATTTATCTATTCTTGTTTCAATTTCTTGAGCAACTGGAGTCCTATTAAGGAAATACTTTCCTCTGCCTATATGTTGGAGCATATTGCCTGTCCTTTCTTCTATTAATTTTAAAGTTTCTGGTGTTGTGTTGAGGTCTTTTATCCATTTTGAGTTAATTCTTGTACATTTTGAGAGATGTGGGTCAGTTTTCATTTTTCTGCAAGTGGATATCCATGCTTCCCAGCACCATGTATTGAAAAGGCAATCCTTTTTCCCAATTTACTTGCTTTGCTCCTTTGTTGAAAATTAGGTGGCTATAGGTGTGTTGAGGTATTTCTGGATCATCTATTCTGTTCCACTGGTATTCAGGCCTATTTTTGTGCCAGTAACAAGCCGTTTTTGCTACTATTTCCCTGTAGTATAGATGAAAGTCAGGGATTGTGATTCCACCTGCAATCGTCTTGCAGCTTAAGAGTGTTTTAGCTATATGTGGTCTTTTGTGATTCCATATGAATTTTTGGATCTTTTTTTCTGTTTCTGTAAAGTCTGTCATGGGAATTTTAATAGGGATTGCATTAAATCTATAGATTACTTTTGGTATGATTGTCATTTTTACTATATTGATTCTTCTGATATAGGAGCAGGGAAGATCCTTCCATTTTTTAGTATCCTCTGTGATTTCTTTCTTTAGTGTTTTGAAATTTTCCTTGTAGAGGTCAGTAGCGTCTTTGGTTAGATAGATTTTAAAGTGTTTAATTTTCTGGTGTGCTATCATTAGCAGAAAAGGGAAAATTTAGGGAGCAGAAAGGAGGAAGAAATCTAGCAAAAGGAAGAGATGATGGGAGAAGAAAGGAGAGAGAGGAGCAACAAGGAGGAGTGAGGAATGAGAGAGAGGGTGACCTCAAACTAAACAGCCCAACTTTAATAGTTCAGGAAATAATTATAATAATACTAATAATTCCAAAGAATGGTAATAATAAAAATGGGCTAGATTATTCATGTAATACTACTGAAAATGTAAAAAGATAGATCACTACAGAAAAAAGTTTGGACCTTAAACATAATTGGGATGCAAGGGTATATAGAAAAATAATGCACAAAAAGACATGCAATGTAGAAGAGAGGCCTTTGGTGAGGATGTGGAAGAAGGGGGAGGAGGTACACAAGAGGGTAAGAGGGAAGTTATCTTTGCAATGTACAATGGAATGCATATATGGAAATGTCACAATGAAATGCATGTCAGAATGAAACACAATAAGTTGTACATTAAAAATTTCCAATAAAAAAGTACTTCATATATCTGGCCAACAGTGATGATACACACATCATTATTTCATATATAGTAATGTGTCCCTTTGTGATGCCAATATATTCTGAGCTATATGCTTTTATTCATATTTATTGTGCAACACCACCACTATTTTTGCAGTTTAAGAGTGTTTTGGCTATATGTGTTCTTTTGTGATTCCATATGAATTTTTGGATCTTTTTTTTCTATTTCTCTAAAGTCTGTCATTGAAATTGTACCTGCAAAAACCTGGATGGTATGGGTCAATCACTTGAAGTGGCCTCTTGATTCAATGAAGAGATGTGGTAACTGGGTGTAATGTATTACAATAAACTTTTTAAATACATAGAAGAAGCATACTGTAAAATAATGATAAAAAGAATATCATAGTAAATATATGAAGCAGTAACATCACCACATATTATCAAGTTTGATGACCTATGTTGTTGCTGTTAGGTACCATCAAGTGGAGTCCAACTCATAGCAACCCTATGTACAGCAGATGGAAACACTCCCTGATTCTGTGCCAGGCACAAGATCTTTTTTATGTTTAAGCCAATTGTTGCAGACACTGTGTCAATCCATCTGTTGGAGAATTTTCATTTATTTTTTCATTGACCTGCTACTCTTTCAAACATGATGTGTCTTTCTCCAGGGATTAGTCTTTCCTGACTACATGTCCAAAATATGATACCTATACATGACTTTATGAGCTAATCTTTTACATGATTGGCAGAACAGTAAGTTTGTTTACACAAGCATCACCATAGACATGTGAGTGATGCATTGTGTTGTAGCATTAAGATGGCTATGATGTCACTGCCCAATATAAAATTTTCAGTTCAGGGGCTGGGGGTGTAGCTCACCACAAGACCATGTGTTTGATTCTCAGCAGTACAAAAAAAGAAAGAAAGAGAGAGAGAAAGGGAAAGGAAAAAAGAGAGAAAGAAAGAAGAAAGAAAGAGAAAAGGAAGAAAGAAAAGAAAGAAAAGGAAGAAAGGAAGAAAGGAAGAAAGAAAGAAAGAAAGAACGAATGAAAGAACGAAAGAAAGAAAGAGAAAATTGATTTCAGCTCCAGTGATAATATGTGGTACCATGATTGCAAATGTGATCTGAAATTGACCAAAATCTCATTATGCTTTATATGAAAGTCAATAGTGGAGAAGTTCATTTAGAATTAGTGAAAGAAAATATTGCAATGTGTCATGTTTAATAATGGGATTTAAGTGTTCTAGTTGCTTCTTTTGGGGGCTGGAATTTAGCTCAGTTGGTAGAACGCTGTGCTGCAGTCTCTGAGGTCCCAAGTTCAATTGCCAGCACTGCAAAAACGGGAGAAGAACCTGGCAATCCACTCCCAAGGCAATCCCGAAACAGTCAGCCATTGAAAACCCTACGAGGGTCGCTATGAGTCGGATACCGACTCAATGGCACCTAACAAGAACAACAACAACAAGTTGCTTCTTAGGACACAGCCAAGCCCTCAGAAGTTCCTTCTGTTCCCAGGAACACTAAAATCTCCAAACCCCAAAACCAGTGAACATATACAGCACTATTTCTGCCATGATTGTGCAAATGCTGCTCTGACTGCAGAAATCTCCAGAAGCATGGCCTCAGTAAATGCAGGCCTATGAAACTCTGTTGTTGTTAGGTGCCGTCGAGTCGGTATCCAACTCATAGCGACCCTCTGTACATAGGGTTTTCAATGGCAGATTGATTTTTGGGAGGTGGTTGTCAGGTCCTTCTCCCAAGCCTACAGCTTCTGGTGTTCCCAGGCGGTCTCCCATCCAGGTACTAACCAGGGCTGACACTGCTTAGCTTCTGAGATCTGACGGGATTGGATGCCACAGGGCTATGGCTGCAGGCCTTGTTTTCTTATTTCCCTCATTTTGGACTTCAGATCTGCCTACATTGCATCTGCACATGCAACACTAGCTAAAAGAAACCTGAGCTATATGGTTCTACTAACCAGCTTTTACAACACAGAAAGGAACAGTATAGAAGTTTGGATTTTTGGGTGAGCCATACAGAAGGTTGGAGGTGGAAATGGAAGTATAGTAGGTAGATGGTAGGTAGATTAATGTCCTGATCTTCAAAGATGCATATATCTTAATCCCTAGATTATGTGAATATGCTATGTTACATATCAAAGTAAAAATAGAGTCATAGATGAAATTAAAGTTGTTAATCATCTGACCTTTATGTAGTGATATTAACCTGGATTCATGGGAGGGCTCAATGTAATTATAGAGTTTTTAGTAGTGGAAGAAAGAAGCAGAAGAGAACAAGAAGATAGGACATTAAACCACTGGGCAAAGTGATGCTACACTGCTGGATTTAAGATGAAACAAGGAACCACAAGACAAAACCTGTTTTGAGCCTGCAGAAACTGGAGAAAGCAAAGAAATTATTCTCTTCTGTAACCTCTGTTGTGTTGCTGTTGTTAGGTGCCCCGTAGAGTAGGTACTGGACTCATAGTAACTCTGGGTACAACAGGCGAAACACTATTGTGATTGCTTCTCTGCTATTCATAGTGTTTTCAATGGTGGATTGATTTTTGGCAGTGGGTTACTGGGTTCTTCTCCCAAGCCCACAGTAACTGGTGTTCCCAGGTGGTCTCCCATACAAGTACTAACCAGGCCCGAACTTGCTTAGCTTCGGAGATCTGACAGAATTGGAAGTCACAGGGCTAAGGCCGCAGGCTCTGTAACCTCTAAGAACTAGAAAAACACAAAGAAATTGATTCTTCTCTACAGATAAGTAAGGAATATAGCTGTTAACTCCCTGATTTCAGATCTATGTTAGACTTATAACCTATAGAACTATAAGATAACAAATTGGATTATTGTAAAAAGTCACTTATTGTTGTTAGGGACCATAGAGTGGGTGTCAGACTCATAGCTACCCTCTGTACAACAGATAAAACACTACTGTTGTGCTTCTCTGCTGTTCATAGGGTTTTCAATTGCTGGTTGTTTTATGAAAATGGGTTTCTGAGTCCTTCTTCTAAGCCTGTAGCACCTGGTATTCCCAAGCAGTCTCCCATTCAAATACAAACCAGGTATGAGCCTCCTTAGCTTCCGAGATCTGACAAGATTGGATGCCATAGTGGTAAGGCTCCAGGCAAAAACCCACTAAGTGTATGGTAATTTGTCACATCAACAATAAAAAACTAATCTAGGAAGTAAACAGTATAAGGTTTTGCTTAGCCTTTCAATTTATATTTGTTAAACAGTCTGTTCCAGGTATTATTCTATTTCCTTAGAAAAACTATGGTCTAAGTGCAGGTTGAGGTGGCACACACCTGTAATCCCAGCAGCTTGGGAGGCGGAGACAGGAGGATAGCAAATTTGATAATTTAGTGAAAGCCTGTCTCAAAAAAGTTAAAAAGTAATGTGCTGGGGGCGCAGCTCAGTGGTCCAGCACTTGCAAAGCATGCAGGCACGAGGCTCTGGATTCAACCCCCAGTACCAAAAAAAAAAAAAAAAAAAAAAAAAATAGGGTCTAGTCTGTGTTCTCAAGGCTCTCATATTCTATTGAGGAATCAAAAGAGAAGTAAAAAGCATACAGCAATATATTGTGATTAACATTATTATGTTAGCTATCTTTCCATTACTATGACAAAATACCTGAGATAATTTTAGAAAAGGAAAAGTTTATTTATTTTGGCTTATGGTTTCATAACTTTAGTCCAGAATGAGATAACTCCATTATCAAGGGTTTTAATGAGGCAGAACATCATGGCATTGTGTATATGGTGGAACAAAGCTGCTCACCTCTTGTGGCTGGGAACAGAGAGGAGGAGGAGGAGCGAAGGTCCCAATATCCCCTTCGAGGGTATGCCCCAGTGACATTCCTCCCACCCGGCCCCACTTACTAACATTTCCACCACCTTCCAATGGCACCATCAGCTGCAGGCCAAGCCTTCAATGTGTGAGCCTTTGGGGGACACTTAAGATCTAATCAGTAGCAGCTGCAATAGAAGAAGTATAGTCACACATGGTTAGGGAGTTTTACAAGAACATCATCTACTTTTATGAAAAAAAAATTGCTACTTTGTTGGTGTATTCTGAGTTCTTAGAGTGACGATGGTAGAGATAAGATTGAGTTCTGCTACCCAAGGCAGAAGAACTGTTGATTTTATATTCAAGTTAAGCTTTCAGTTATTGAGTTAAGTGATCTGAGAATAATAATTCTTAACTATGTAACAGGCTTTCTATTTCATTCATACTCTGGAAAATAGAGGACTTTTCCACAGCTTTTAAAACATGATGAATTGTTTGTTACACTATTTTTAAAATAATTGTAGACATTATTATTTACTTGGAATCACCTGTGATGTGCTGAAGCCTGGACTTCTGGGCTAGTGCTGCATAGGAGAGAACATTTTAGTCAATGTTAAACCTATAAGAATAGTTTCTAGTACAAGTTATTTTTAAAAACTCAAGTCTATAATTGCTACTATACAGTATTGTCATTATGGACCCTACCAAGTCCTCCTACCTCCATTTTCATAATTGAGAGGATCTGAATAAGAAGGGAGAAGTTGAAACAAGTGGACAGGAAACAGACTGTCAGGATAAAGCTATTGGCACAGGAATTCTCTACCTGGGCCTTTGATAGCTGCTTTTGTTCTTGTGTCTTTTGAAAATTCAAGTGAATTCACCGAATTTGATAAATGGTCTGATTAGTGCTGATGGATTCTTATATGGATTCTCATTTGTATATTTGTTTATCATAGGGTAATAAAATTTACCATATAATATAATTATTTACTATAAACTCACAAGAAGTTGAAGGTTTCCCATTATAGTTGCTAAGAACCTGGTCTGAGGATCCAGATTATCTGAACGTTCACCCTGACTCAGATCTTGTCTCCCTGAGTGACTTTGAATATACTTGTCCTTGTTTCAGTGACTTTATATGCAGAATGGGATAGCAAAGAAGTTATGCAAATGGTCAGCAGAACCAGAGGAAGATATGACAGTAAACCATTGTCAAAGTGATGCTATGCTACCAGATTTAAAATAGAAGAAGGATATAAAACGTATTGAACATCACTAATCATTAGAATACTATAATGAGGTATCATCTCACATTTGTTAGGATGGATATTATTGGGAAAAGCAAGTCAAGTGCAGTGGTGCACCTGTAATCCCAGCAACTCAGGAGGTAGAGGCAGGAGGATCATAAGTTAGAGGCCAGAGGCAGCCTGAGCAACTTAGCCAGACTTTGTCTCAAAATAAATAAAAAAGGTGTTGGGGTGCAGGTCATTAGTAAAGTGCTTGCCTAGCATGTGGAAGAACCTGGGTTCAATCCTTAGTACTAAATAAAAAAGAAAGAGCAGAGAGAGAGAGAGAGAGAGAGAGAGAGAGAGAGAGAGAGATACAGAATTGTTGGCAAGGACATGAAGAAATTAGAAACCCTGTGAACTGTTTATAGGAATATAAATTAGTACAACCATTATGAAAAAGAGCATGAAAATTCTTTAAAAAGTAAAAAATACAACTTCCATATAAACTTTCAATCCTACTTCTGGGTACATTTCTAACAATTTGAAAACAGGATCTGAAGGAACTATCTGTACCCCTATATACATTACATCATTATTCATAATAACCAATAGCCACAATAGCAAATCTGTCAGTGGAGCAATGAATAAAGAAAATGTAGTATATACACATAATGGAATATTATTCAGCCTTAAATAAGAAGGATATCCTGCCATTTGTAACAACACAGATGAACCTGGAGGTCATTATGCTAAGAGAAATAAGATGAGCATAGAAAGATTAGTGTGATCTCATTTATACAACCAAACTAAACAGTCAAACTCACAGACACAGAAAGTCTGATAATGGATCAGAGGCTGGGGGTGGGAAAAAAAGAGGTGATATTGATCAAAGCATATGAAGTGTCAGTTATACAAGATAAATAAGTTCTGGAGACTTTCTATATAGCATAGTGCCTATGGCCAACATTATTTATTATATACATAACATTTAGTATAGAGGGAAGAGCTTGCCACACAAAATAACAGTAAAGGCACTGGAAGAAAATTTAGGAGGTGATGGATATATTTATGGCCTGATGATTTTATAAGTGTATGTTTATCCTCAATTCATAGTTGTATATATTGAATATGTACAGATTTTTATATTTCAATCATACCATTATGAAACAATTTTAAAATAATGTTTATCTTAAGGGATGTTTGAGGAGAAAATATGTAATAATTGAAATTTATTTAAAATCTGCCTCACATGTAATAAATAATAATTGTTTGTTAAACATAAAATAAAAGATGAATTCAAATTGCCTTAATTTTACACAAAATATTAAAATTCTATAGCATTTAAGTTTTACTATTCTGTTCAACAGGGCTGGGGTTTAGCTCAGTTGGCAGAGTGCTCTCTGTGATCTCTGAGGCTCTAGGTTTGATCCCCAGCACGCAAAAATGCAAGAAGGACTAGACAGCCCACTCTTCGAACAATCAGTCATTGATAACCCTATCAGTAGCAGAGAAGCACTGACATAGTGCCAGGTATGGCACAGTGTCCGGGAGTGTTTCCTTCTGTTGTACATAGGGTTGCTTTGAGTAGGGCCTGACTTTCCAGCATCCGATAACAACAACGTTCTATTTAATCACAGATGAGTGTTTTCTCACACATCTTTTCAGATATTCATTTAATATAAGCTAGTAATTGTGGTACATACAACTGGTACAGGATACAACTGGTACTGTGTATAGCTTAGTGATAGAGCATACACTTAGCATGGGTGAGGATATGACTTCAATCCCCAGTACATTAAAAAGGTTGATGCAAAAATATCTGAACCTCTTAGGACACAGAGTTAATGGCAGGTGCAGATTTACACATAGGATTACAAGTGTAATGAATCCTACAGAAGGGGAAACACATAAGATACTATTAATAGATACATGATATGTTTTAATGAAATATATTTTAAGATAAAAAGTAAAAAGCATCAGCAAATTCCATCCAGAACATTATCAAAATTCAAACAATGGATATTCTCTGAAGACTACATCATACTGAGAACATGACATGCCATTAAGGTAGGTACCATGATGAAATAGTTTTTCTGCCATGAAGTCATTGATTAATCAAGTGAAGACACTTGATTAAACCAAGTGTCTTTTTCCAGTATTGAATCCATTTTCTCTGGTATATACTTTAGATTCAGAATGGGGTTTTAGCACTGTCAAAATAAAAAGAAACTGGATTCAATTTTGTTTCACAGACACTATGATATTCCATCCTCTTTAACGCAATTTTGAAGGTTGTTTGGGAAAAAAATCTTTTAAAGTAGCATCTAGGAGGTGGAGGCAGGAATAGAGAGGAGGAGAACAGAAAAAAGAAAAAGATTAATTTGATTAAAAAAAAACTCAAACGGATAGTTGAATTTATATATTTTAACTAAAGAAAGTGGCATTTAATATGGAAATTTCTAGTGAATTACATTCAGCAATAATACAAGCTCTAACGTGAGGTTTTGGTTTTTTTTTTTTTTTTATCAGTGAGGGGATTTTTTTGAATAGTCATTGAACTTTAATGACAAACCATTCCCTTCTCTTCCATCAAGTCTATTTGAGAACTAATTCCCTTAGGTACATACATAATTAGGTCCACACTATAAGGAGTCTTTTCCAAATCTCTCATATTAAAAGCAAAAGAGCATCAATAATGAGAATAATGAGTAACATTTATCTATTTATATCTAAAAGACCTGAGAGGGAAGTAAGAAAGTAGTTAAAATTACTATTTCATAAAGTAGTATGACTGTGCCTTTCTCCCGGGACAAGGATGCTTAGAAAAAATAAAGAAGTTCTACTTCTCCTGGGCAATGTCTCACAATAAAGGGAATACACTCTAGCTGGTTAAAGCAGCAAGAAATTCACTACAAGTTATTAAATGGTTTACCAAATCATTAGAAGTGCTGACAAAAAGAGATACAATATTATATTTTCAAGAAAGACTTCCAAAGCTACAGCAGAAAATTATCCAACAAAAAAGCTGTGACTTCAATGATCAGGAAGTCACACACTGGTTTGAGAAGCTGGCATTAGAACTCTTCCTCCTCAATCTATAGACTGTAATTGCAAGTAGAAAACCTCTTCAATGACTGAGAAGCTACTATTGTTGTTATTAACTTCCAAATCATGCAAAGGTCATGCTCAAAAAAGATGTTATCCTCATGCCTACAGTGCTGCTCACTAGACACTAATTGCTAATTGTTCTGAAAATAAATGTATAAATAAATAAGAAAATTAAAAGTCTCCACAGCATTGCTTATATGCAGAGTCCTTGGAATGTGTAGTCTCCACCTCAATTTCCACCTTCCAAAATGCATGAAAATATCTTCAAATCTCTGGGGAATCTTGCCTGAAAATGGATCTAAGAAAGATGGTTTTTAGTTTTACAGCCCTTGCAGTTCAAAAATCTTCAGTAGAAAGAATGTGGTAAGGAAGTCATAAACCGATTCTTTCAACACACATATCATTTTATGTTGCAAATGTTGATTGAGACACCTGTACTTAATATTTATTCTTTGAAGAGTGGTGTGTTTAGCGCAATAGATCTAACCCCTAAGCAATCTGAGCCATTTCCAATTCATATCTGTACGAAACTATGAAGAGGAGAATCAGCCCTGCCACAAAACATTAAGACAAAACTATTGACTTTTATTGAGGAATTAAATAAATGAAAAATCGCTAGACATGTTAATTTTTTCTATCATACAATGATGCATAGGTAAGAGTGCAATTTACTGAGGTAAATCTGCTCTATAGTGTCATGGGAAGACATAATTTTGTTTGCATCTTTTAGCTCTCCCATCTCCTAAGATGTTGTCTAAGCGTGGCCAAAAGTAGGTTCCCGGTACTTTCTGTTTGTTATGTTGTTGTTAGGTGCTATCAAGTCCTGTCCAAATCATAGTGAACCTCATGAGTTTTCAATGGCATATTGTTTCTGGAATGAGTCAGGAGTAGATTGCCACATCTTTCTCCCATTTTTGAGGTACAGGGAATTGAACTTAGGTCTTCAGAGAGTGCACAGCAGCACTCTCTACCAACTGAGCTAAGCTTGAAACAATTCAAAAGCAATCAGCCATTGAAAACCCTATGATGCTCAGACCCAACTCTGTATGGTATAGCTTGGATGTGTCTTCAAAGGCCTATGTATTAAAAGTTTGGTTGTACCTGTGGCACTCATGGGAGGCAGTGGAACTTCTCTGACGTGGGTAACAGTGGAAAGAAGTGAGGTCATGGGTGGTGTACACTTAAAGGGGACATTGGGACCAGAGACTCTCCCTACACCCCTTTTTGCCTCTTCACGGGTATGAGGTGAGTAGTTTCCTCTGCCACAGTCTTGGATCATGATGTATTGCTTTTCCACTGGCACAAAAGCAATGGTGCCAAACAAACATAACCTGAGATCTCTGAAACCAAAAGCTAAGGAAATCCTCTCCCCATTATAAGTTGTTTACCTCAGATATTTTGTCACAACAATGGAAACCTGACTAACATACTGTTTCAATTTGTTAAAAAGGTAATAAATAGTGAAAAGGAATTCACTTTTAATCCTTTACAGTTCAAGAGTAAGTGACATAATTCGATTCCTCTTCTTTCATCAGTGAGAATGTTGTCACTACTCTCAGCTACAACAAAAACAAAAATGTAGTCGCTAGCTGTGTGACATTACATCTAGCTAAAAATTTATAAGGCCAGAAAAAGTACAGAACAGAAATTAATGGAACTACAGATTGTGAGCAGATAGGAATGGAAGATTTGTTGTAGTAATGGCACTCATTTTCCTGAACTACTTCCAAATTCTGTGTTACAAATTACATCCTGAATGACAAAGTTTATTTTTGATGATCGGGGCCTACGCCCTTTGACGACACTTTAATTTCCTTATTGAGTAATAAGTGACTGGAAATACAATCAGTAACTGGAAAATTCTTATCAATCCTTGGAGATTCTTCCTTTTTCTCAATTTCTTGGAAGTACACCGTAGTAGGGAGAATTGAAGATGACTCCCGGGTTCTCATCCTCTTGTGTACACACTCTGCTTCATCGCATTCCCTTGGTAGATAAGAGACATTTCACCCCCATTACTAGATACCATTAAATGGCAAAGGTGAAAGTTTTCTGCTGATGCAGTCAAGGTCCCATCTATGTTGATTCTGATATAGTAAAAGTAGACACTCTCCTAGTCGTGTTATCCAATCTTAGAAAGATCTCAAAGAGGAACTGAGGACTTTATGGAAAGAGATTCTCCTGCTGGCCTTTTAGAAATAAGCTGCCATGTTTTGAGAGATGGTCATCATATCATAAGGTCCAGAGGGCAGCTTCTTGGAGCTGAGCATAGTCTTGGTCTACAACTAGCAGGAGAACAGGGACTTACATCATCTAACTACAAGGAAATTAATTATGTCAACTACTCAATTTGGAGCTGGTATTGAGAAACCCCTCAATGGCAGCTTTATGCAATCCTGAATAGAGGACACAGCTAAATTATGGCCCAAGAAAAATGAGAGGTAATGTGAGATAAGTCATCAAGTATATACTAATTTTTTGTAGCAATAGAAACTAATATTATCCAGCCCTAAAAAACGAAATCCAGATATTTATTACAATTTGAATGAACTAGGAGGATATCAAGCTAAGTGAAATCAGCCCCAAAAGAAATTTTACAAATTCTACAAGAACTTACTTATGTGAAGAATCTACAACAGTCAAACTCATAAATGCAGGGAGTATAGAAGTGGTTACATGGGGCTGAGAAGGGAATGAGATGTCAGTCAAAGTGCACATAAAAAAGAATACTAAGTCATAGAGATCAGCTGTACAAAATAGTGCCCAAGTGAGCATTACTATATTGTATACTGGAATATTTGATGACAGAGTAAGTCTTATATTAAGTATTCTTATCACAAAAAAGTAAGTAAAAAATAAAATGGATAAGAGGAAGCTTTTAAAGTGATGTGTATGTTTATGGCCTTAATGGTGAGGATTTCCACAATCTTAGTAAGTTGTATATGTTAATTATGTACATATATATATATATATATATATATACACACACACACATATATATATGAATTGTGCCTCAATAAAGTAATTTAAAAAAGAAAACTAAAACATATGTACCAGAAACCAATATATATACCAAAAAGATTTCATCAAGATATTCAAATTTACTTTACTTAAACATGTTGTTTTATAACTGAGGCATTTAATTAAATCCAATAAATTAATAGGGAATTTGAAAAACCAAATATTTATTAATTTTACTACCTCTTAGATAATTTCACAGTCACTTTAGGAATGAAATCTTGCTATGCAATATTTTTTTACACATAAATTAATAAACCACACTCGTAACAGTTCTTTCTGATGTACTTCCTGCTTTTTTAATGAACCTTTTCCTCAGGAACAATTAAATTATTTGACAGTAGTCAGAAGACAGAAGAAAACATGGCATTAAGTGAAAACTATCATTAGTTGCCTTGCCCCGTACTATATGTCTGATTTAAGAATACCTTAGTAAGGTTTAAATATCATATCTTCTAATGCAATTTTTTAGCCTTAATAGAAAAAATGTTATACCCAAAGAAATATTGACTGAAAGAGGTTATCTGAAACCAATATCTAGAATTCTTTACTTATTTGATGCCTCCATCAATTTTTACATTCCAGCATAATACTCCATCGTTAGTAAGATTCAGGATAGATGAGAGCTATGCCTTAAATAAAAAAGACAAAATGTACATTTTGAAAGAATGCCTGTGATCCATTCTCAGATTAGTTTTACGTATGAGTATGATAGTTTACAGATATGGCATTTAATTTTGTTAAAATATAGCATCCATGTCTAGCCACCACAGTTTTATATCTATTGGAGAGAAAAAAAAATGAAGCAGCCCAACATGCTAATAGGGTCAATATGTACATCATAATAATAATTATTCCACATCCTATATAATCTTCCTCAATGATCTCTGAAATCAAGAGCATGCTTTGGCAGTAATCTTTGTATCACTTTTTCCTTTCATACAATTGTTGGTGGTGGTGGTGCCGTCGAGTCGGTATCCGACTCATAGCGACCCTCATAGGGTTTTCAATGGCTGACTGTTTCGGGATTGCCTTGGGAGTGGATTGCCAGGTCCTTCTCCCATTTTTGCGGTGCTGGAAATTGAATTCGGGACCTCAGAGACTGCAGCGCAGCGCTCTACCAACTGAGCTAAATCCCAGCCCTTCATACAATTATGACATGTTAATTCACCTTAGACATTGGTTATCTTAATCAATATATCACCAAAGACCAAGATTTTTTAATGCAAAACTCTGAAAGTCCATCCTTCTTTCCATCTATTGTATTTTCCCATAACTCAAAGATAGCAACCATTCATCTAATTTGTTGTGTTCACAGTTAAGTAATGATGCATCCATAACATTGCTATTAGAGTTAATTTCTATAAGAATACTGCCAAAATCCAAGGAATCTTCCTCTCATATAAATGTCTGTAGGAGCAAATACTACTAGGTGCTTTCAGAAGATTTTTTTTGTCTTTCCACATATCCACAAATACATAGTGAGATTATGTCTGGAGAGAATAAAATGCTGAAAGTCTCAGTACTTTCAATTTCTTTGTTTGGCTTTACCTTTGTTATAACTGACCTGCTAAATCTATTTTTTTAACTGATAATTTTCAGTTACTCTCCCTTCTCCATTTTGTTTTTATTTCTGATATTTTCATGTTAAACTGCAGTGAATAATCCTAGATAACTATGTAGTTATTTCAATATATGTCCTTCTTCTTCAATCTTTTCTCATTCAATTAGCAGCAAAAGTTAAACTTCATGTCTTTTCTCTTAATACATTTTAGTGACTATGAATAAATGTCTTTTTTTCTAGTTTGCAAAAGTGAATATCAGCTCTAAAATAATTTTCTACTGCTATATATGTGCTTAATATTAGAGAGTATTATGAAGAATGTCAAGAGCCCTATCAAATCTCTGCATGTGCCTCATGTAAATTTGAGAAAGAGTCCCTCAAATTTTCTGTCTTTCTCCATCAGTAAAATAAAAGAACAGGCTGATCTCAAAATTCCTTAGAATTTTGATCTTTCTAAATTCTTAACACATAATTTTTGCTAACATAACAAATTTGAAACTTTTTCTTATCTTTTTATGATTAATCATAATTTTATATTCAGAATTTATCACACAGTCATGTTTACATCCACTACTATTATGCAAAATTATCAAACTCTCACATTTATCAATATAGAAAATATAGCACAGACCAGAAAGCTTGGTGAAACACATATATTTTTTCTTCCCCCTCCTCCCTCAAAATCCCCAGGGCCCAAAATTTCCTAGTTAAGAGTTCTTAACACAGAGTTCTGAATTTTCAAACAACAAACAGAGGTCTGAATTTTTTATTTCATCGCAGAATCAGAGTATGTGCAATCTGCAGTGTTTGCTTATCCTTAAATAATCCAATCTTCCCTCTGTTGTACATAAGCAGTTCCTATGGAATTCTCCCCCAGGATAAAGATCAAATGATTTCAGACTTAAACAAAATTCAATATGCTGCATGCTATGTGAATATTTTTTTCTGCCTCATTCAATCCCCATAGCAAAATCTTGTCTAAGGTGTGCCTTTGCTGATTCAGTTTGCATGAATAAACCATAAAGAAAGTTTTTCTCATTCTACAAGCATTTCTGTTTTTCCCAAAGTATTTTAAGGAATTTCAGACCATAATTTCAGAAAAAAGATAAGTGATGCATGGACAATTAGGAAGGAAGGAAGAAAGGAAACAAGGAAGGAAGGAAGGAAGAGAGATAAAGCAACAGAGAAAGCAAGAAATAAAGAGTGAAAGAGAAAGAGAAAGAAAGACATAGGACTAGAATTAAATTAAAAAGGCAGAAAATAAGAAGAGCGAGCACACACACACACACACACACACACACAAAAGATTACTTAAAGGAAAACTTCAAAGAGAAGAGTCAAATATCTTCAGAATTGAGGGATACTTGCCCCACATCAAGAACCAATTCTTCCCACTGAGTTGTATAAAAGAAGATTTGCTGCCAACTCAGTGCTTAATGACCTCAGATTTGGAAACTCAGCAACATTGGAACTAGAGCAGTTACTGTACCATACAAAAGAATCCTTTTTGTAAGAGAGACAGCCAGGTTATAGAAGGTATATTTATAATGGATTTTTAAGTAGTAGAAATATTTTTGGATATTAACAGTTATATCTATTTTAAGAGGATAAAGAAGACATTCAGCTTTCTAGATTGAAAGTATTGTCAATACTTTTGCCAACAAAATATAATTTAATATTCAAAACTGTTTCTGGACTGGCAGTATTAGTATCAGAGGCTTGATCCTTTTATCTTCATCCCATGCCTGCAGTGAAATTTTAATCTTAATTCTGACAGGAAATGGATTACAAAAATCCTCACATTGGCCATCCAATTTTACTGGGTCATTTAAGAACTCTTACATTTTTAGGAACAGGTTTCAAAAAAGACTATATAAGACTATAAAGGGAAATATGGACAAAGAGAAAAAAAATTTGTTTTCTAGTCTGTCTTATCTTATTGGGGTAGGAAACACAGAGAATGAGAGTGACTTGCTCAAAGTAATACACCAATAAGGTAGAACAGATAAAGGCAGATATTTCTGCTTATCACAGCTGTTTCTTAACTTGAGAAAGAGTAAGTTGGAATTGAAATGTTACATTGCATGGCAAGTGCATATATTGTGAGGCAAATTCCACAAACAAACAAACAAACAAACAAAGCCTTTTCTGGAACTTACAGTCTCTTTCTTGCACTTTCCTAGAACTTAACCTTCTCTGTTACCACTCTAATAGATCATCATGACCATATGTTAAGTACACTGTCCGGTTATGTGATCTCCAGAGTTATCAAATTGAGAGCTGAAAAACTTTAGAGATTAGAGAAAGGCATAAAATTTGCTTTTTTCTCTTTATTTATAAATGTTGTAGAGTATAGAATAATACAGCATTTGGTTTTTCCATTGTGCAACTACTACATCATTTATGGTTATACTTTCATCAACTTACAAAGTTTATGGAAACTTCTGATTAATATGTAGTAAAACTCATATGCATCCATGGGTTATAGTCTCCTATTTTTTCCCAGGTACTCATACAGTTGCATCATTCACATTGAGGTTATTCTCTCCCACTTTATCCCTTTACATTGTTTCCCTTCCTCTTCCCACAGTCTATAACCTTCGCTTCTCATTGCTGGAAATGGTAGCAAGCGAGAACAGCAACAGAAATCCAAGTATAGAGTGCAATACCTAACTCAGTAATACATAATTTTTTAGGAATAAATTGTTATGTTTATTTATTTATAGTAGTAGAAAAAATGAACGTGGAGCCATGCGTAGTGGCACATGCCTGTAATGCCAGTGGCTCAGGAGGTGGAGGCAGGAGGATCAAAAGTTCGAGACCAGAGGCAGTCTGTGTAATTTAGCGAGACCCTGTCTCTAAAAAAAAGTAAACAAAAAGTGTGCAGGGGGTGCAGCTCAGTGGTCCAGCACTTGCAAAGCATGCAAGTGCGAGGCCCTGGGTTCAACCCCCAGTACCAAAAAAAAAAAAAAAAAAAAAAAAAAAAAAAAAAAAAAAAAAAAAAAAAAAAAAAAAAAAAAAAAAAAAAAAAAAAAAAAAAAAAAGAAAAAAAGAAAGAAAGAAAGAAAAAAGAAAAAAAGAAAGAAAAAGAAAAAAAGAAAAATGAATGTGTTTCCTGGTGATTTGTAAAATGACATATATAGAACATAAGAACCATTAGCAGTGATTGGTCAGAAAAGATAACTGATTCTCTGTGGCCCCTCTTTTTGTATTCTTACTGATTGTTCTCTACCCAACTTTTTTGTTCCCATGTGTTCATGTAGTTGCATCCTGTATTCTGAGATTTTCCTCTCCATTTTTAATGCTCTACATTTTTCCCCTCTCCTTCCACCTTCCCTAGAGCTCCTCTCCCACCCAATGATCCCCTCCTCCCTTCTTTCTGATCCTCTAGTATTTTCCTTTCTTAGAAAGCTCTGATTGTTCCTTCTTCTATATCTAAATATGTATAATTATTTTTCTTCACTTAAGTTAGATTTAGCTTCCCTATATGAGTGAGAACATATAGTATTTCTCTTTCTGAGGCTGGGTTAATTTCCTTAAAATGATGTTTTCCAGTTCCATTCATTTTACTAGAAATGATATAATTTCATTATTCTTTATTGCTGAGTAATATTCCATTGTGTATGTATACCACAATTTTTCAATCCACTCCTCTATTGATAGACATTGTGATTGATTCATACCCTTGGGACTGTGAAGAGTGCTGCATTAAAAATGGAAGTGCAGGTTTCCATGTGGTATAACGATTTATCTTCCTTTGGATATATCCCCAGGAATGCCATAGCTGGTTTGTATGGAAGTCCTATGCTCAGTTTTCTAAGATACTTCAATATTGATTTCCAAAATGGCTGAACTAATTAACAGTCACAAGCAGTGCAAAACTTTTCCATTTTTTCTGCATCCTCACCAGCATTTTTTAATTTTTTTTTAATCTTGGCCATTCTTACTGGACTGAGATGGAATCTCAGTGTTGTTTTGATCTACATTTCCCAAATGGCTAGAGATATTGAACATATTTTTATGTGTTCATTGGCCATTTGGTTTTCTTCTTTTGAGAATTGTCTGTTCAGTTCCATTGTCCACTTATTTATTGGGTTCTTTGTTATTTTGGTGTTTGATTTCTTAAACTCTTTGTATATTCTAGAAATTAATCCTCTCTCAGATGTGTAGGATGCAAAAATTTTCTCTCATTCTATGGACTCTTACTTTACTCTGTTAATTATTTCTTTGCTGTAAAAAAGTGTTTTAGTTTTATATAATCCCATTTGTCAATTCCTGCTACCAATTCTTGGGCAATTGGGATCTTGTTAAGGAAATGCTTGCTTATGCTTATGTGTTAGAGAGTGTTTCCTATCTTTTCTCCTAGAAGTTTTAAGGTTTGTGCTTTTATGTTGAGGTGTCTGATATACTTTAACTGTCTTACTGATTGATAGATCTGAGTCTATTATTTTTTCTTTTTTTTTGCAAATGGATATCCAGTTTTCTCAGCAACATTTGTTGAAGAGGCTATCTTTTCTCCAATGAATGTCCTTAGCCCCTTTGTCAAAGATCTGTTGGATGTAGCTGTATGGGTGTATTTCAGGTCATCAATTCTGTTCCTTTTATCTTCATGCCAATTTTTGTGTCAATACCTAGCTGTTTTTGCCACCTTGGCCCTGTTGTATAGTTTGAAGTCAGGAATGGTGATACCTCTTACAATATTTTTGCTGCTTAGTATTGTTTAAGCTATACTTAGCTTTTTGTGCATCTATTTGAATTTTATACTTTTTTTCTATTTATGCAGAGTCTGTCATTGGGATTTTGATAGAGATTGCACTAAATCTGTAAATCACATTTGGTAGTATACACATTTTCAAAGTATTAATTCTCCCGAGCAATGAGCACAGGAAGTCCTTCCAACTTCTAGTATCCTCTGCTATCTCTTTATTTAATGTTTTGACTTTTTCCTTGTAGAGGTATTTAGGGTCTTTGTTTTGATTAGTTCTTAAATATTTAATTTTAGTAGGCCATTGTGAATGGGATTGATGGCTTGATTTCTTGCTTTTCCTGTTTACTATAGGTATAAAGGAAAGCTACTACTTTTTTAGCGCTAATTTTGTATCTTGCTACCTTGCTGAAGGAGCTAATTAGCTCTATGAGTTTTCTATTGGACTTTCTGGAGTCCTTTAGGTAGAGGATCATGTCACTTGCAATTAGGGATCATTTGACTTCTTCTTTATCTATCTGTTTTCCTTTAATTTATTTCTCTTGCCTAATTACTCTGGATAGGACATCAATCACAACATTGAATAAGAGAGGAGAGAGTGGACATCCTTGTCTTATTTATGATCATAGAGGAAATGGTTTCAATTTTTCCCCACTTAATATGATGTTGGCTATTTGTTCATCATAAATGGCCTTTATGTCTTGAGATAATGTCCTACTCTGCCCAATTTCTTCAGAACTTTTGTCATGAAAGGATGCTGTACTTTGTCAAGGGTCTTCTCAGCATCAATTAAAATATCATGTGGTTTCTGTCCACATGTCTCTTGATATGTTGAACTCCATTAATTGATTTTCATATGTTAAACCAGCCTTGCATTTGTGGAATGAAGCCCACCTTATCATGGTATTTGATCTTTTTTATGTATTACTGAATTTGGTTTGCCAGAATTTTATGGAGAATTTTTCCCTCCATGTTCATCAGAGAAATTGGCCTAGAGTTCACTTTCTTTTGTAAAATCCTTGTCTGGTTTTGGTATTAGGGTTTTAGTGGTTTCCTAGAATTAGTTTGAAAGTATACCTTCATTTTCTATTTTATGAAATAATTTGAGAAGAACATATGTTAACTATTCTTTGAAGGTTTGATAGAAGTCAGCTTGTGAACCCATCAGGAGGGAGAGGATTTTTTATTACTATGTCTAATTCGTTGGATGTAATGAATCTGTTTAATTTACTTATGTCCTCTAGGCTTAGTTTTGTTAATTCATATTTGTTAAGGAATTTATCCACTTCTTTTATATTTTCATTTTCTAGATATAGTACAATTTCTTAAATAGTCTCTGATGATAATTTCTTTAATATATAATTATATAAAGTACATAAATCTGGGAATTCAATGCAATATTTTTGACCTTTTGAAGGTCAAAAATGTATATTTAGTACTAATTTATTTCTCTTTGCTTTGCCCCTCTACCCATTAGATGTACAGATGTTAAGGCACAAAATTCATGCTATAGAAACTCACAGAAAGTGTTAGCAGTTCTCCAATTCTATTTCATCATTTTTTTCTGGGAACATTACTAGACCATCAGTCCCTGTCCACTTTCCATGGGAAGAGGGGTCAGACTTGTATTCTAGCCAACAGAATGTGAATAAAAATCAGAGCATTATTTCTAGGTGTGGCCCATAATATTTTCCCATGTGATTTTCTGTGCTTTTCCCACTTTTGTTGGCTTGATACAAATGAGCACAAAGATTTACAAGATCATGGTAGAATAACAAGATAAAGGGAGGCAGAGTATCTGAAGCATCACTTAGATGAAAATCACTCACCATGTAGAACACCAATTTTTGACTTTAGCTGAATAAAAAATTGCTTCATTTTTGGTGGGACATTAAACACTTTGGAGTTTGTTAGTTGCTAGCATTGTATTATCTAATATACTACTTAATAGGTAAGAATCACATTTTATTCCTACCCACCTTGCTTTCCAGAAAAAAATGTATAAAACATAAAATAAATAACTGGCATGGTGTTAATCATGGTTTACATGACCCAAACAGCTTAAATGTAGTGATGTTTACCTATAGTGTCTGCCAAAGTACATTTGGGGTTATACTCTAACCTCTTATCCCAAAACTGAGAATCACTCTTTACAATGACAAATAGTCCCAATGGAAGTATGCTATGTTGTGAAAAATTGACCAACAATGCTCAGAAATTCCAATTAATCTCATATCTTTTGAGATAATTTGTATTTATCAGGACCTCTCAGTATCTTAATCCAAAGAAATCTTTTCCTTAATGGAGAGATTCTAGTCACCAGATCACCAGTGGTAATGAGACAAAAGAGAGAAAGGCATCTTTCCTTAACAAGGAAATTGGGAGCAAAGATAAAGTCTCAGCTTCTTAAATCATTCTCAATGGGTGGATATGGGCACCAAATTCATGTAAAGATAGTTTAATCTTAGGAATTATAAGTATACATTTTAGTTTTCTTTTCCGACTTTCTAAAAGTTCCTCAAATCTGTCTTACTGAACACTGAATTACATTTTTTTTACCTTGCTTAAGATAGGTCTTCATACTATCAATTATTTAACCACTACTTTAAAGTATATCCTGGGAACCCTTGCCATTAGACTCCTACCAAAGTGATTATTAAGGGATATACAACATATTAAGTTAAAAGCAATATTGAACAACTTGACAATCAGTCAATCAATAATAAAGGCACTCTGGCTTAGTCTCAAAATGACTTACATTAGTTGTAGCTCTATCTACCACACAGGGATGTTAATGAGGGTTTAGAGCAGAGTTGGCAAGCATTTCCATGCTCTCCCTGGGATAATAATTCTTATTATCTATGCTGATTCTGTCCAGTGAACCTCTAAATCAATTAAACACTATACAACATCTTGGTGAACCAAAAATAGTTTCACCTTAGGAAAGAGGAAGATTTTCTTTGAAAATTACATGCTTATGCTAGTATTTTGGGGAAAAAAACATTTCTGAACTGATAGATTTTATTTAGTTTTCCTTCTGAACTTCTGATACTAAAAGCTCTTATTTTTTGAAAAGTTATGATTTTTGGATATTTATACAATAATGCCTGTACACTTTGAATTAAGTTTGTTGAAAAGAGTAAAATAAGAATTATATGCTTCAGTAATTAGAAAGAAATAGAGATTTTCATCTTAATCAAGAAATGTTTTGGACCTGCATAAATGAAGTCAAATAAGAACTTGGGGAAAATATAAGGGCACAGTTACATGGACACTGTTTTAGAAACAATTAAATGTATATTGAAAACTTGACATTTGTCCTTAGGATGAAGTGGCAAATCAACTACTCAGTGTGAGCACTGATGAAAATAGAACATGGCAGGCAGGGTGCTTTCAAGATTCAAATGCTGGCTTTTTTCCTTCTATTCTCTCTTGGAAACCCATATGCACATGTTGGATGTGTATCTCCCACTCTCACTTCCTCTCTTTCTCTGAGCACTTGCCACACTTACTCCAAAGAATGTATTTAATAAAACTTTGTTTCAATAAAAAAAAATGTTTCAGATGCTTAGAGTAGTTGTGCAATTTCTCAATTCAAATGAATCTGCAGAATAGTTTCTCTTCATTACTAAATTACCAAATTCACCAAACACAAAGAAAATATGCTGTGTGATCAGGTCAAAACTGAATGTGGTACAATTTAAAATGTGATACAGACAATGGTTATGTGTAATTTATTCATTCTAATAGCAGAAGTCACATCAAAGTAATTTTCTTGGAGTTTACTTACAAACTAGAGCAATGAAATTTAGCCATAGGGATCTTATTATCCCCAAGAGGACCTCTCTATCTCTAGTGGTAACTTTGTTATTCAGCAAAGTTGCTCTGTAAGTAGGACAACAACAAAATGAGAGGAATGAAAATCAGGAAAATAGTATTGATAATCTACATTTGTGGGCCTTGGAACAGAGATTGGTGTTGATTCACAGTCTCGGAGTGAACTACTATATTTCTCTGAGCTGTCATGGTTCTGATGAACATGCTGTATTCAGACATATACCTTAATTTAAGGTCTTCAGAACAGCAAAGGCAAAATTAACTATGAGCTCTACCACAATTTTCTCAATTCTAGTTTTTTCAAAATACATAGAAGAATGTTTCCTCTCAGCCTCATTGAGAGTAATTCTGAGTGGATCACTAAACATTTCTCCAGGCTACTGGGGTGATGTTTTTCTGGGGATAACAGAGAGGGACTATACTATATCTCTTAACAGAAGCCAATTATACCCTTGTGAGATGATAATTACCATCACAGACTGACTATCCCTACAGTGTGAAGGTATTCTGAACATTCAAAGAGTCCAAATCCTTTCTGATTCATGAATCTCTTCAGGTACATGAAACTCAATATTTCTCAAGAGAGTACACAATGTCCATAGACAGCTGCAAAAGGAGAACATCATTCCTTATGCTGTGTTCAAAGTTGTTTCAGTTTTGTCTCAGAGTACAAACCACTTGGTGCACTATATCTTACAATATAGTCTATGAACAAACACAATAAACTAGTATTTTTATGGGAACCACAATACTCTTAAGTGAATCTCCTTGAATTTAAACTCACATCTTAATAAGTTATACAGTACTCATTTTACATAAAACTAAATTCAAACACCAATTTTGCCAACTGTAAATGGCAAGTGATTTCAACAGATAAGTACTACTTTATGTCATACATCTTTATTATAAACTCCACAATGTAAACAATTTAAGGAATTTTTAAGAATATTTTTATTTTAAATTATATTGAATTTATACACTAAATGTTCACTATAACCATTCACAAGATTAACATCATAATTCTAGATGTGATCAGACATATGCAGAGTAGAAGAGAAATGAAATTCCCTTTCTAAATTTTGCATCTCACCTGTGGTTCAAATTAGCTTATTGGAAACTTGGAAACTATGACAACCACTGGCTCATAAATATCCCATTATGGATTAAAACGGATACTTTTTAAAAAATACATGAAGCAACCCAGCAACATTTCAAAAAGCAACACAGAATTTTATATGTTCTCCATTCCATTAGATTTTATCATGATAAATAGGATTATTACTCCAAACTGTGTCAATATTTCAGAGGTGTAATACACTCAAATATATTTATTGTTCTCCTATAGTAACATCTGCATGTTATGTGTACATATTTTGTGTCTTATCTATATTGATCATTTTCCAAAAGAAAAGAAAGAACTATAAGAACTTCTATATAACGTACTATTACATATCAGAAGAAAACATCAAATCAAGTTGCTGTTGATTTATTCACAACACATTTAAGTAAAAGTATTTGGCTGGAGAGCAAGGAATTTTATTGTTCTTGTATGCTATCCATATCTTTCTGTTTGATATATAAAAATAGCCCGAAATTCTTTGTAAAATATCTTAAATGAACTGTTGAAAGAAACATCTTGCTTTGAGAGAACAATTAAAACAAAGAATTAAACAAAATAGGGTTAAAGTCCACTTTCTTGTCACTGTCCAAATAACTTGTTCTAATAATAATGCCAAGGGTGTGGATATGAAGCTTAGTTCACTGGAGGTCTCTGATGTAACAGTGCACCCAGTTACATTTTCTGTCCTATACATTGTTTTCAGAAATCACTAACAATCACTTTACAATTCAATTTTTAGGTGAGTCAGATTCCTAGGCTCTAATTAAACTAATGGAATACTTGGATGAGTACTAAAAATCTTATGATCTCTTCATCTATCTTAGGCTTCACAACTGATATGACAGACATTTCTGGAATGGAAATATACACTTAAGAATAGAGCCAGGAGTAGCAGAGATAAGACCTGATCCAACAGAAAACCAGGCAATGGCTACATACTGTGACATCCAGAGCAGACACAAGGGAAAGAATATACTCTCCCAATATACTCTCCCAAGTAAAGACTGCTTTTGAGACCTAGGGGTGTGTGTGTGTGTGTGTGTGTGTGTGTGTGTGTGTGTGTGTGTGTGTTTCAGAGAATTGTTTTTTATGAAGCTGAGGAAGAATTCAAATGGAATGTACTTAAACTAGTCACATCAATTCGAACACATGGTGGCACCCATGAGAGCCATCATGCTGTAACTGGTAGTAGTTCTGTTAATATGGAAATTGGCAGCATAGTCAAAGACACAAGAAACAAAGTTGCAAGAAGGACATACATTCTTCCCAAAGGCAGGGTGGATATTCTCTAACAAGGAAATTCCTATGGTGATTATTTATCTGAGGCATTGTTTCTGTAAGATGACCCACAGTTATTACCTAAAGAAATTTCACCTTCCCTCACCAAGGCTTCCTTTTTCACTTTCAGTAGAAATATTAATATTTTTAGAGGAGAAGGCAGAAATAGCAACACAGCAGTTCTTCAAGTAATTGTGTAGAAAGCTTTCAAATCAGGAATATATAGTTCCATTTTGTTCACAAGATTTTAACCCAGACGCTTCATTTATATAACAATATTTATTTAAATATTTAACAAATTTCTCCATGCAGAAAGCAAAAGTGTAGAGAAAAACCTCACATAGAGAAATACAACAGACACACCTCTATAACTCAGGTTTATATGGTTTACCATTACTTTTTAAATCACCCAGAAGTCACTATTCCTTAATGAATGGTAGATCTATGGCAAGCTTTATGCAACTTCTTATAAAACAGAAAAAATACCTGGAATCTTCACTTTCCATTGTCATTATATAGAAGTGTAAGGGTCAAGCAGCAGAGGTAAGGAAGTAAGGGAAATTGGTATTCACAAATATTAAGCACTATTTATATAGGATGCCAAAGAGAAAGTGTATAAAATAATCTTAAGATCAGATGAGGCTGAAATGTCAGTTATTTAGCCAAAATTTCCAAGCCAAGAAGAAAAAAAACAAGCAATGAGACAAAGGGCAAACTAGATTCAAAGAAATAGGTTAAATGAAACCATGAAAGCAAATATAGGACACAAGTAAAGGGCAGATAAAAGATGAGAACAAATATTTGCACTTGGAGTGGACTGAACTGCAACCACACCTGATACAGACAATAATTGATGGAGAAAAACCCAAAGAAAGGTTTCTATAAAATCATGTAAATGTGTGCATAGGAATTGCATCAAGATATGTAAATAACCTCCTTCTACATCCAGCAAATTGCATACACCATAAATAACAAGCATCTATGACTTTTTCAGTCATTACTGACAAAAAAGGTAATGACTTGGTATTTACCTTGACTCAATTTGTCTGAAGAACCATTTTTTATTCTTTACTGTTTTTGAATAGGCAATAATGTGTTCCAAAAGTCTTTTAAATCTTGTTCAGCAGAACAGTAACATTAAGCATGAACAATCATTGCCTTATGTCTATTCTGGAGATGTCCATATCCTTCCTTATGAAAATAGAAAGATCTTAGGACCAATGTTAATGTTAGTGGACAGAATTCCCTGCTCCATCATCGGTTCTGGCATAGTAATTTCCAAATTACCCAGACTGATAATTCTGAACATACAAAAATGTTTTAGGGTCTTAATTAATTACTGAGTAGTTCAGGATTTCAGAAGTGATGGCAATAAGGGGCAAGCAATTAATTTGTTCATACAAAACTCTAGAACTGAGTGTTCCTAATGACAAAATAACTAAAATTCTCCTTTCTCATTTTCTAGACAGAGGAGCATATCAGCTATAGAACTGATATCTTGGATTTCTTGGAAGGGAAAGAACTTCCTAAGGCCAGTAATACCTTGACCGCTGAAGAATTATATCAATATATAGTGTCCTGAAAGATTGGCTTATGTGAAATGGATGAACAAATGGTCTCCTTGAAGTTTTATGTTTATGATTTTATAGACAACCAAATATGTCCCACACTTAGCAGAAAATCCTATTTTATAGAAGAGTTGATATGATGGTATACATGTTGTAGAAGAGATTTGTTCACTTTTAATACTGCATCTTCAGTGAATCCTAGAAAATATAGCCTGTTGGCATGGTTTTAGACTAACAAAATTTAAATTTATTGGAGTAACACCTTTATGGAGGTCATCTTGAATACCATAGCACATAGTTGAAGTAAAGACTTCTCTTCAAAACATTACTTCCATATAATGGAAAATATTCTTTGCTTTCTGGGTGAAATAGATAAGGTCTCATGTATTATTAAACTGAAACTTAATTGCAAAAATGGTCTAAATCAATGGAGCTCTAGTGTATTTACAAGGACAACGAATCTGTCAGATTTAGAAGAGAAGAAAATATTTATTACAGAATTTTTATTCATGCTTCTGTCTCTTCATTGAATTTGATTATAAGCTATATTTTGTCTTGAAACTTCTGTGTTTTCAGTGTTGACAAATATGAATTCTTTTCAAATCTATGAAAATGATTATTTTTATTTTCTAAGTTTTTTTAGTATCATCTTTAAAAAAAAAAAAAAAAAAGACCAAACAGGGTCAAGATACCTTCTCATATCAATTCTGCATCATTGGGAAATGTATTTTGTTCTTCACAAACACACTACAGGACACAATTGCAAAATTGCTGCGTCCTAGAGCACATAAATACATTCACATCTATGTAGAATGATAATAGATTAAAAGGTGTTTGTAGATACCTAAAATTTTACATTAGTTTAACAGAGAGTTATAAATCAGGTTTCTGGATGAGATTTTTCCTGGCTCTGAGACCATTGACCAAGTTACTGAGTTTTAGGTTTCCTATACTTAAAAGTGAGAAAAGAGAAAGGATAAAATTGCTTCATAGAAAGAGAAGAAACTTGGTAACACTTTCCCCTACCACTCTCAAAGGAAATAATGTAACATATATGAAATGAGTTGATGGCTTTAAGACTAAGTAAGAAACCTCATTTTCCCACCTTTCAACAGTGGCTTTTATGCCTCCACAGAAGAAAAAAAAATCAGAGTAAAGCAAAATACTTCCAATGATTTTTCTCATCTCAATAAGTGGCACCAAGGTTACCAGACTTGGTGGCACATGCCTGTAATCCCAGTAATTTAGGAGGCAGAGGCAGGAGGATCGCAAGTTTGAGACCAGAGGCAGTCTGCATAATTTCGCGAGACCCTGTCTCAAAAAAGTAAAAAAAAAAAAAAAAAAAAAAAAAAAAAAAAAAAAAAAAAAAAAAAAAGATGGGGTGGGTGTGCAGCTCAGTTGCCCAACACTTGCAAAGGATGCAAGCACGAGGGAGGCCCTGGGTTCAACTCCAAGCACCAAAAGAAGAAGAAGAAGAAGAAAAAGAAGAAGAAGAAGAAGAAGAAGAAGAAGAAGAAGAAGAAGAAGAAGAGGAGGAGGAGGAGGAGGAGGAGGGGGAAGAAGAGGAGGAGGAAGAAGAAGAAAAGTAAAAAGTAACCATAGTTTGCTGTGTGACGCATTCCCCAAACCCAGAGGTCAATCTGGGTCCTTTCTTTTCCATCATTCTCCCAGTCCCCCAATTTCCATTTCCCTTTATTTCTACTATTTACTTGACTTAAAGCCATCTTATCTCTTCTTCAGAATATGACAATATCAACAAAATCTGCCTCTCTCTTTGCCACATATTACCTCTTCTCTTGATAATTGATTTCCACAATATTCAGGATGACATTTTTTAAAAAGCACAGAAGAT
Source organism: Pedetes capensis (assembly GCA_007922755.1). Lineage (NCBI taxonomy): Eukaryota > Metazoa > Chordata > Mammalia > Rodentia > Pedetidae > Pedetes > Pedetes capensis. Next base: position 38,157 of record VMDO01008364.1, on the reverse strand, counting down.
ATGCATTCTTCATTCCCTACCTTCATCTTTGGTTCCTTGATTGCTTTTCCATTGCTAATAGAAAGGAATATCCAATACCCTTTAGATGACCATGGATGTGGCCATGATAGTTTTCTGTCCACCTTTTTAATTATATTTCCTACTGCTACCTTCTTTTTTCATCATAGTTCAAACTTTCTTGATCATTTTCCCACTATTGGAACAGGACAACCCTTTTTCTGCCTCTACGTTTGTGCACTTATTGCTCTCTTTCTCTAAAATAATCTTTCTGTGACTCTTTACATAGTTAGGTAATTGTTTCTTTGAAATCTCAGCTTAAAAAAATGTTCTGATACACCTTAACTACTTCCTTGGTTACTATCTCCCCATTTCATTTAATTCCATCATAGTCTTCCATTATTATGTTGTTCTGCTGCTTTGTTTATTGTGTTCCACTCAGAAAAAGATCATATTCAAATTTCCATCCTTACCTATTACCAAAATACTAGAAGACTCCACACCTATTAAAATAACTAACATAAAAGTAGTTGTAAGTATTATGATGCTAGTTGTTGTAGTTGTTGTAGTGTCATTAAGTCAGGTCAGACTCATAGTGACCCTCATGGAATCTTCAAAGGCTGGTTGTTTTCTGAACTGTTTTCTTGGGAATGGACTGCCATATTCTTCTCCCAATTTTTCAGTGCTGGGGATTGAACCCAGGTCCTCAGAAAGTGCAGAGCATCTCACTACCACTGAGCTAAACCCTAGCCAATGATGCTAGTAAGAATGCAGAAACTATATTATTCAAACTGTATCATTTACTTTGCTCATGGAAATGGAAAATAGTATAATACTCTAGAAAATAGTTTGTTATTATGTTGTTGTTGTTAGGTGCCATTGAGTCGAGTCTGACTCATAGCGACCCTATGTACAGCAGATCGAAACACTTGCCGATTCTGTGCCAAGCAAACGATCTTATTTATGTTTAAGCCCATTGTTGCAGACACTGTGTCAATCCATCTGGTGGAGGGTTTTCCTCTTTTGCGTTGACCTGCCACTCTCCCAAACATGATGTCCTTCTCCAGGGATTGATCTCTCCTGACTACATGTCCAAAATATGTAAGATGCAGTCTGGCCATTCTTGCTTACAAGGAGCACCCTGGTTGCACTTCTTCTAGGACAGATTTGTTGGTTCTTTTGGCAGTCCATGGTATATTCAATAGACGTCTCCAGCAGCACAATTCAAAAGCATCAATTCTTTTTCTGTCTCTCTTGTTCAATGTCCAGCTTTCACAACCATATGATGCCACTGAAAATACCATGGCATGAGTCAGACTCACCTTCGTCTTCAATGTGACATCTTTGCTTTTCAATACTCTAAAGAGATCTTTTGCCACAGCTTTTCCTAGAGCAATGCGTCTTTTGACTTCTTGACTGCTGCTTCCACGGGTGTTGATTATAGAGACAAGCAAAGCAAAATCTTGGACAACCTCAATCTTTTCTCCATTTAATGTGAAGTTGCGTGCTGACCCAGTCATAAGGATTTTTGTTTTGTTGATGTTTAGTTGTAACCCACATTGAAGGCTATGATCTTTGATATTCATCAGTAAATGTTTTAAATCTTCTTCACTTTCAGCAAGCAGAGTTGTGTCATCTGCATAACACAGGTTGTTAATGAGTCTTCCTCCAATTTTGATGCCGCGTTCTTCCTCATAAAGTCCAGCTCATTGTATAAATTGAAGAGGTAGGGTGAAAGTATACAGCCCTGATGCATACCTTTCTCAACTTTAAGCCACTCAGTGTTTCCTTGTTCTATTCGAACAACTGCCTCCTGGCTCATGTACAGATTTTTCATGAGCACAATTAGGTGTTCTGGTATTCCCTTTTTCTGAAGTGTTATCCATAATTTGTTATGATTCATACAGTCAAATGCTTTTGCATAGTCAATGAAACATATGGACATCTTTCTGATATTCTCTGCTTTCAGCTAATATCCACCTGACATCAGCAATCATGTCCCTGGTTCCCCGCCCTCTTCTGAATCCTGCTTGATTTTCTGGTAAATCCCTGTCTATATACTGCTGCCATCGCTTCTGAATGATCTTTAGAGGAATTTTGCTGGGGGGTGATATTAATGATATTGTCCAATAGTTTGCACACTCACTTGGATCCCCTTTTTTGGAAATAGGCACAAATATGGATCTCTTCCAGTCAGTTGGCCAAGTAGCTGTTTTCCAAATCTGTTGGCATAAATATGTTAACACCTCCAGTGCTGCATCTGTTTGTTGAAACATCTCTATTGGTATCCCATCAATTCCTAGAGCCTTGTGTTTCATCAGTTCTTTCAAGGTAGCTTCCACTTCGTCCTTCAACACCATTGGTTCCTCTTCGTATGCAACCTCTTGGAATGGTTGGTCATCTACCAGTTCTTTCTTGTATAATGACTCTGTGTATTCTTCCCATCTTCTTTTGATGTTCCCTGCATCATTTAATATTTTCCCTGTAGAATCTTTCACTAGTGACACTTGAGGCTTGAATTTTTTCTTCACTTCCTTAAGCTTGAGAAACATGGAGCGTGTTCTTCCCTTTTGGTTTTCTGCCTCCAGCTCCTTGAACATGTCATTATAATATTTGTTTTTGTCTTCTCGAGCTGCCTTCTGAAATCTTCTGTTTAGTTCCTTAACTTCATCATGTCTTCCTTTTGCTTTAGCTGCTCGATGTTCAAGGGCAAGGTCCAGTGTCTCTTTTGATATGTAATTTGGTCTTTTCTTTTTTTCTTGTCTTTTAAAGAACTTTTTGCTTCCTTCTTGAATGATAGCTTTTATGTCATGCCACAGCTCTTCTGGTCTCCTATCATTTGTGTCTAATGTATTAAACCTATTTGTGAGGTGGTCTCTGAACTCAGGTGGGATATACTCAAGGTCATACCGTGGCTCTCATATACTTGTTCTAATTTTCTTCAGCTTCAGTTTGAACTTGCATATGAGAAGTTGATGGTCTGATCCACAGTCAGCACCTGGTCTTGTTTTGACATTTTGTATAGAGCTTTTCCATTGTCTCTTTCCACACATGTACTCAATTTGATTCCTGTATGTTCCATCTGGTGAAGTCCATGTGTATAGTCTCTGTTTATGATGTTAAAAAAGTGTATTTGCAATGAAAAGGTCATTGGGATGAAAAAATTCTTTCATGCAATCTCCAGCTTCGTTTCTGTAACCAAGACCATATTTTCCAACTACTGGGCCTTCTTTCTTTCCAACCTTTGTGTTCCAGTCACCAGTGATCAGCAGTATGTCTTGTTTGCATGTTTGATCTATTTCAGATTGCAGAAGCTGGTAGATGTCTTCCCTTTCTTCATTTGTGGCCTTAGTGGTGGGTGCATAAATTTGAATAATAGTAATATTAACTGGCCTTCCTTGTAGGCATATGGATAGTATTCTATCACTGACAACGTTGTATTTCATGACAGTTCTTGAAATATCTTTTTTGATGATGAATGCAACCCCATTTCTCTTTAGTTTATCATTCCCAGCATAGTAAACCACATGATTGTCTGACTCAAAATGGCCTATGCCGGTCCATTTTAGCTCACTGATGCCTAAAATGTCCATGTTTATGTGCTCCATTTCTCTTTTAACGATTTCTAATTTTGTTAGATTCATACTACGTACGTTCCATGTTCCAATTCTGAATGGATGTTTACAGTTGTTTCTCCATATTTTGAGTCGTGCCACATCAGCAAATTGAGCACCCTGGGGCTTTGCTCCATTTCTGTCATCATGGTAGACTCTACTTGGAGGAGGCAACTCTTCCCCAGTAGTCTTTTGAGTGCCTTCCAACCTGGGGGGCTCATTTTCAGGCACCATATCTGACAGTGTTTCTTTGCTATCCATAGGGTTTTCAATGGCTAGTTGTTTCAGGAGTGGCTCACCAGGTCCTACTCCCTAGTCTGTCTTAGTCCAGAAGCTCAGCTGAAAACCTGTCCACCATGGGTAACCTTCATGTCTGTCAGTTTGCCGCACTGTGGAGGCTTGTGTGTTGCGATGAGGCTGAGAGCTCTGCCACTGTTACCTCGGACATGAGAAAATTGTTTGCTACTTTCTTTAAAATCTAACTATATATTTACTCTACTACCCAGCAATTTGACTCCTTGGGATTTATCTTGGAGAAATAAAAACCTATACAAAATCTATCAAAGCATCTTTACTTTTAATAGACAAGTATTAGAAATAACCAAAATGTTGGAAATGTGAATAAACAGCCTATAGAATATTCAGATGATAGAATGTTACATGACAATATAAAAGAATGTATTAATTACATACAACAACTTGAGTAGATATCAAAGGCATTGTGCTGAGTAAAAAATTCCAAGCTCAAAATTATATATGATTTCATTTATCTAATTTTTTTCAAATAATATACAGATGGAAAATAGATTTATGATTTTCAGAGATCAGAGATTGTTGCATGTGTGGAATGAGTGTAACTGCAAAAAACATGAGGTAGATATTTGTAGTAATGGAATAGTTTTATAATTTGATTGAAATTGAGGTTACCTAAATCTATATATGTGATAAATCAGACAGAACTACACAGACACATTGTACCAACATCAGTCCCCTGATAGTGACATTTTACTCAACCATTGGAGGAAATTGGGTGAAGGATACTTGAAACATCTCTATACTAGAAACTTTCAACAAACCTGTAAGTAATTCTAAATGAAAAGCTAAAACATGCTATATTTATTGAATAAAAATAGTAATAACTAAAATCTATACAGGGATTACCATATACAAATCATACATACATTAACTCATATCATCAAACCAATAACAAGATCATATTGATACTCTGATTACTCCTAATTTACAACCTAATGGCATGCTCAGGGTCAGAGAACTATGAGTTGTTACCAAGATTTTAATCCAAGCATTCTAACTCCAGAGGATGTGTTCTTAATTGTCACCCTGTAGTTCTTCTCATTAACAATTCAGGAAGGAAGGGAGGGAGGGAAGGAAGGAGGTAGGGAGAGAGGGAGGAAAGAAGGAAAAAAGGATGGAAGGAGGGAAGGAAGGAAGGGAGGAAGGGAGGAAGGAAGGAAGGAAGGAAGGAAATAATGGAAGGAGGAAGGGGAGACAATAGCAACTGTATTTACTCAAAAAATATTACTCAATCAGCTCTTTTAACAAGCACAGACTTTTCATATTCCTTCTCCTTTCAACTTGACTATGGCATCGTACTCATAGTTAATGGGGCAAGGTAGGGGCAGGCTGCTAAACTGAGGAACATAATGCTGCATCTGCTGTCATTACTCCTGTACAGTCCCTGAAAGAACTTTTCTAAAGAAGGAAATTTGCCCACTTGTAGAAAGATTATTTTACTTTTAATGTTCCTGAAGATGTAATCATCATAATGAGAGTGAGTTGTTCTTGGATGCCATCCAGTAGAGTCCAGCTCATAGTGATCCTATATACAGTAGAACACAACACTCCCCGACCATCTGCCATGCCTGGCACTATTTCAGTGCTTCTCTGCTATTCAAAAGATTTTCAATAGCTGATTGTTTCAGGAGTGGGTGGCCAGGTCCTTCTCCCATTTTTATGGTGCTGGGGGTCAAACTCAGGATCTTAGATTGTGCAGAGCAGCACGCTAGTCACATACAATTTGGCAAACATCAGCATAGATAACAAAAAGCTTGACAAAGGAAAGGGAAAGGTTCTGTCTTATTTTATCCTCCAAATACTCTAGATCTATCTTCTTAAATCACCACCATACTTTGTTGTTGTTAGGTGCCATTGAGTCAGTATCCAACTCATAGTGACCCTCATAGGGTTTTCAATGGCTGACTGTTTTGGGATTGCCTTGGGAGTGGATTGCCAGGCCCTTCTCCCATTTTTGCGGTGCTGGGAATTGAACTCAGGACCTCAGAGACTGCAATGCAGCAGTCTACCAACTGAGCTAAATCCCAGCCCCATTACCACCATACTTAGTCTAACCCTATTTTTCAGAAGAACCACATCAATCAGATTGATTCATCCACATTTTACCCACAAAATCCTAGTCACATTCCTTTCTAAATCACTTTGAGAGTTATCGTCTGCATTCCCCATGGATGAATTATGTTCATCAGTTACAACCCTCAGGAGAAACTTCACGGAAGAATCTCAATGATACCTGATATATATGGGCATTATTTTTATTCCTTTGCCTGGGAGATTATGTACAAATTAATTGCACAAAACTTCCAAGTTTCATGATGGTTTTATCTACCTATCTAAGGCTTATGCTCTTCACCTTTTTCTCCATTTCTCTAAATAATATCCATAATTCCAAACTTAGTTAAATCCTACAATGTATTCAGAGAGTAAATTCCGTCCTTAGAAATATTGGTTAATTTAACAAAGAGAATCTAAGAGCAATATTTGCAAGAGTTCAAGCTCTATTGGAAAGAAAAGAAAGAAAGAAGGAATTTCCATATAGTATGATGATAATTTTAGATTATAATTTGTCTTTTATGAATTTCCCCTACTTTGAACATTCAAGAAAATTACTCTTCTTCCCCATTAATCACATATAAACATAAGGAAGAATGGACTCTGACTCCACTACCAACTCAATTTATTGTTTAAATAAATTGTAAAAGGGTCATATAAAATTATTATTCGTAAGTTCCTCTCAATATGAAAACAAAGTAGATGAAAATGCAATCAACAGAAAATGAACATCACTAAATATCACCTTCCTCATTAAATTATAACCAAAAGTGAAATGATTTCCCTGTAACAGCTACAATTTTAAACCATCAAATTATAATATATATTGCCTATGAGTTCAGGAAAATTGACAGTAAGTGGTATAATACCCCCAAAATATAATTCATGCTTTTAGCCTAGTAACAAAGTATTTACAGATGAATTTATGGTTTTGTAAAATACACAACTATTCTAAAGTGCTGTTGTAAACTCCAAATCAAATTCCAAATTAGAATTAGAAATAAAATGATATTCTTACTTCAGCAATGAACACAGCAGTGAAATAGCTTGATTTTCCAAATAGTTTTTTAGTGATTGTCTTGGTTTAATGCTCTAAATAGTCCCTTTTAGTCTTTAACACTTAGCTTGTGAATGTAAAAAACACCTTTTTCAGCTCCACTTATTATTCTGCAGTAGGACCCTTCCATATCAAATATTAACATAATATGCATCACACAGGTTGAAAAATTTCAATTTGCAGCTATCCTCAGTGAATAATGAGAACCATCTGGATGTGCTGATGTGGAGATTGAAGGTAATTGATCCCGCAATTGGGAACCTTTTATGAAACATGAAATTGAACAAGATGATATTAAGCATTCTAAAGTTCATTAGAATGGTACATCAAATGTGTTACTAGCTGTTTCTTTTCCTTCATATTTATATAAAAAGCCCTGACTGGAGGAGTAGAACAGAAATAGTAGCTTAAAAATCTAGGTATTGATGTATTCATCAAAGGTCCACAGCTGGTTTTCTTTGTTACAACAAATATTTTATGTGCTACATGAAGACTTTGATTCCCTACCAAATGTCATCTGTAAGTACGCAATTCTTAATAGAATTATAATTATTAATATGTACAGATTGCCTTCAAAAGGCATTGCAGAAATGCATTAGCAATAATTTTACATATGAATAAAAATTTAGATTATTTCATATAATTTTCCCAATTTGCAATCTCTTAGAGAAAGACCATTAGAAGGCTAATGAAATCTTATCTAATTTCACAGCAAATTTTATAAAGGGCTAAATATCCAATGGCTATCTCACTTGCTCAAAGCTACATAAGTGATAGCTCAGGCAAGACCAAAATGTTGTATTTTTTTTAATTGCTACATTTCCTATTGTTAAGGAAACACTCTTTATAGACAACTAAAAAGTTTAAACAACTATTTACTAGAAAGTTTTTTTCTTCAATACCCCATATTACTTATAATTACAACTCTTGCTTATTTTAACATATGAATGACATTGACTCAGAGAATTTTCTATGTTTTTGTGATATTCAGCAATATTAGTAACTTGGTCACCATTCACAAGGCTTTAGCTTCAAAATGATATGTGACAACAGTGGCCAACATGGCTTTTCAACTGAATCAGAAGACATGTATTTTGGTTGAGCGGAAGACATTCTATGAATTTATGTATGTCCAGAAAGTAAAATAAAAGAGCTCCCCAAAATCTGGGGATAGGTTCAGAATGACATACTTGATTATGATTGCAGACATATTTCTCAAGAAGGAATATTATAAAATGTGATTAATTCTACATTTACTGAAAAAGAAGCTAATTACCATTGTTTAATCTCAGTGCTAAAAACCAAACAATCCAAACTGACAAAGATAAACATCATATATGTATTCACAAAGATGACAGAATATTTGTTGGCTTTTATTATGTTTAATATAAACAATGAGAAGTAGACACAGAATTGTGCATGTTTGCCTAGGCAAGTATTACTTCCTTTTTTTCTCTAAAATTACTAGAGAGACTTTATGGAGAAAATGAGATCACATAAGCAATAACAGTAAAAACAAAAGATATATTAAGAGATTGTGAATAAAAAGGCAAATATTGGAAATAAAACAGCTTGAGGAAAGCTCAGAGGCAAGAAGTAATGCATCATTGGCCAGTGTAAATGAACCATTCAGGCAGTAAGATGTGTCCACCCAAGCAGTGAACCTACCCTAGTCTGTTTTTTTATATCTAGACAAGTGATATAAAATGCCCCCATGGAGCCCTATAACACTGGGTGATTGCCTAATGTAAGCCCCACAGCAGGAGCCAAGATCAAGTGACTTACTGATGATGCCCATCAACCACTGAGCAAGTCAGAATGAATAAATTGACATACATTCTCACCTCAAACTTTTACTGCATCAACAAAGCAGATATACCTTCCAAACTATGTGGGAAAGAGTTTTAAGAATTGCGTGGAAAGAAGAAATTAATAACCTACTTGAGGCTCTCTGAGAGAAGGAAATTATCTGTAACAGTTTTCTGTAAAAACATCCACATCACAATCTTCCTTTGATAAGAAGAGTTCAAAACAACTGAAGAAAAATTTAACTCCTATACCACTCCCCCAAGAGGATTCTGTTTATAATTTTTTGGAAGGATACCTCTATTTTTATCTAGAAAAGTGTCCTGACTACCACCATATTTGGTTTCATCTTATATGCCAATATGTTATACACACATTTTAACATAGTTATTGTTCACATTATTGTCAGAACTATTGTCAATTTTGAAGGTAGGTGCTATTATTCCTTCTGTATTATTTATGAAGAAATTGAGAATCAGAGAAGTGGACAAACTCTCCAAGATTTTCCAGCTATGGGGTTGTAGACCAGACTGCAACACAATTTGGTTTCAGAGACCAACCTGTTAACCGCTCTGTTATATTTTCTGTTAGATTTTCAATTTTTTACACAGGAAAAAGAATGTATGACAAGTACTTAATAAAATAGCTTCCAAAGAAATAGATGAAACATGAATAATAATTATTATTAAATAATAATTATTATTAAATATAGGCATATATTAAATATAGGTAAATTAGGTAAATATAGGTAAATTAAATATAGGTAAATATAGGTATAAATATATGTATATATTAAATATAGGTAAATTATTAAATTATTATTAAATATAGGTATTATTCGATAATATTTCAAAGCTGATGATTCTGATGAGTAGCTATTCTCTTCTTTAGGAAATAATTCAAGACCCCAAGATCTTACCATTTTATGGGTCTTCTTCCTTCTTTTGCTTGCAGCCGTGGCCCTGTGGCATCCAATCCCGTCATATCTCGGAAGCTGAGCGGGGTCGGCCTGCTTGGATGGCAGACCACCTGGGAACACCAAGTACTGTAGGCTTGGGAGAAGGACCTGGCAACCCCCTCCCAAAAATCAATCTGCCACTGAAAACCCTATGAACAGCAGAGAAGCACTGACAATAGTGCTTTGCTTGTTGTATGTAGAGTCACTATGAGTTGGATACCTACTCTATGGCACCTAACAACACCACCGCCTTCTTTTAGTACCTTACAGTGTTCATTCGGTTCTGAGAATAGGAGAAAAAAATGGAAACAGAACATATCTATATCCTAAAAGCCTTGGCCCAGAAATGGTATACGTTATTTTCACACACACTCATTGATGACTTCTCATGTGAACATAACTATTTGGGAAATGTATTCCAGCTGTATAGAGGAAGAAAGGGAAGGTGATTTGCAGAAGCATTTAAAAGACTCTGCAATACAGACTCAATTAACCATGAAAAGATACAATGATTTTTTCAATCACATTAAAAAATTTAGTGAAATTGATATTAATACCAAAGTAGGCACATATGGAAAACCTATAGTAATTTTTATATTAACACATATTTTAAATTACTATGTGATTTATACTTTCTATACTAAATTTTTGAATTATAATTTGGGTGGATGTTAATGTGTATTTGCAGGAATCTACTGTGGATCTATTTAACCTGACCATAGGCACACTTTGATGAGCTATGATTTCCTCTAGACATGATTAGGTGAGTTGATTTTGCTTGGAATTCTCATTTGAATGTGAAATTAAATGATGCCCACACATGTATACTGACTTAACCCATTAAAGGTTATGAATAAATGTTTGAAATATCCAGGTAAAGCAATTTTTTCTATGTATGGGCACTAAAATACAAATTATAAAAGTCAGCCTATAAGATTACCTGATTTAGAATAGCTCCATCAACTTCATAGGTTGACTTACCATGTTTTTTTATTCCATTCTTTCTGGAGGACCACAGGACAAACAATAATGTTCACATTTTCAACATAACATTGAAATAGGAATTATTGTTACAGGCCAATGTGTTTAAGTACAAATACAATCTTCACATCTCAGCTTAGTGTATCCCTAACATGTAGCCTGGGACAGTTTTGTAATTTCTTTGATTCTTGTTTCAACTGATACTAAAAATAAAATAGGATATCTGCTTTACATGTCTTTTGTGAGGACTTAGAAAACATACAAAAGTCTTGAGTTCTTTTGATTGACTGCTCCATCAGTAGTATCATATTTCCTGTTAGGGATCTACCTGTAACTTGTACCCCACATCTCATTCTCTGTACTCTCCTCCATCTCATTGGTTTACTTAAAATGAACAGATTCATCTTCACCTTGACTTCTATGATCAGAGGAAATCCAAGTTTTAGAAATATCTCTAGATATTTCATTATTGATTTTTGAATATATCAATTTAATATATTTATCTGATATGTACTGGTTTATTCAGGCAGTACAAAGGATTGATTCTGATTTGTTTAATCCATACAGCAGTTTAGAAATTACTACTGCCATCACAAGTATTACTAGTGCTACTAATAATTGTTGTACTTGTTCGGTGTTGTCAAGTTGAGTCTGACTCACAGTGATGCCCTGTACAACAGAATGAAACATTCCCCATTTCTGTGCCAAGCACAAGATTGTACTTAAGTTTAAGCCCATTGTTGCAGCCACTGGGTCAATCTATCTAGTTGAAGGTCTTACTTTTCTTATGGACCTGCTAGTCTCCCCAAAATGATGTCTTTCTCCAGAAATTGGACCCTCCTGACAACATATCCATAATATGTAAGACACAGTCTCACCATCCTTGCTTACAAGGAGCATTCTCTTTGCAATTCTTCTCAGACAGATCCCTTGGTTCTTTTGGCAGTTTGTGATATATTCAATCTTTCTCTCCAGATCATAAATCAAAAGCATCAATTCTTCTCCTATCTCCCTTATTCAAAGTTCTTGTTTCACAACCATATGATGCAAATGAAAATACCATGGTATGTGTCATGCACACCTTCATATTCAATATGGCATCTTCACTTTTCAACACTTTAAAGAGGTCTTTTGCAACAGCTTTTCCTAATGCAATGCATCTTTTGATTTATTTACTGGTGCTTCCACAAATGTTGATTGTAGAACCAAGTAAAGCAAAATCTTGAACAACCTGTCTTTTCTCCATTTATCATGAAGTAGCTTACTGAGCCAATTGTAAGGAATTTTGTTTTGTTGATGTTGAGGCATAATACATACTTAAGGCTCTGCTCTTTGATTTTCATCAGTATATGTTTCAAATCCTGTTCACTTTCAGAAAACAAAATTGTGTCATTTGCATAAAACAAGTTATTAATGAATCTTTCTCTAATCATGATGCCATGCTCTTCATAAAATCCAGCTTCTTGGATCATTGCTTAGCATACAGATTGAAGATGTATGCTGAAAGGATACAGCACAGACATATACCTTCATTAACTTTAAACCAAGCAGTATTTCCTTGTTCTGTTCAAATGACTGCCTCCTGGCCAATGTACAGATTCCTCATGAGTACAGTTAAGTGCTCTGGTACTCCCATTCTTCAATGTTATCCATAATTTATTATGATCTACATAGTGAGATGCCTTTGAATAGTTGATAAAACATAGATAAGCACCTCTGATGTTTTCTGCTTTGGGCCAATATCCATCAGATGACAGCAATGGTTTTCCTGGTTCCGTGCCTTCTTCTGAATCTGGCTTGATTTTCTGGCAGTGCCCTGTGTATATACTGCTCCAGTCACTTTTGAATGATCTTTAAGAAAATTTTCTTACACATGATATTAATGACATAATTCAATAATTTCCACATTCAGTTGGATCCCCTTTCTTGGGAATAAGTACAAATTGAATCTCTTCCAGTCATTTGGCCAGGTAGCTATTTTCCAAATCTCTTGCTATAAACAAGTTAGCACCTCCAATATTGCATCTGTTTGTTGAAAAATCTCTCTTGGTGTTCCATCCATTCCTGGAGCCTTGTGTTTTACCAATTCCTTCAAGGCAGGTTCCACTTCATCCTTCAGGACTATTGGTTCCTGATCATATGCAACCTCTGGAAATGGTTGGTCATGCACCCATTCTTTTGGTATAATGACTCTAAGTGTTTTTTCCATCTTTTTTTGATGTTTCCTATGTCATTTAATATTTTCCCTGTAGAATCCTTCACTATTGCCACTTGAAGCTAGAAGTTTTTTTCTTCAATTCCTTAATTTTGAGAAAAATAGAGTATGTTCTTCCCTTTTGGTTTTCTATCCCCAGCTCTTTGCACATATCATTATAATATTTGATTTTGTCTTCTCAAATTGTCCTTTGAAATCTTCTATTTAGTCCCTTAAGTTCCTCATGCCTTCTTTTTACTTTAGATGTTTGTCATTCAAGGGAAAGTTTCAGAGTCTCTTTTGATATGTAATTTACTCTTTTTTTCCTTTTTTTTTTCTTTCTTCATGAATGACATCTTTGATAACAAGTCACAACTCATCTGCTCTTGGATTATTAATGTCTAGTGCATCAAGCCTGTTCTTGAGATGGTCTCTGAACTCAAGTGGAATATATTCAAGGTCATACTTGGCCCATATATACTTGTTTTGTTTTTCTTCAGTTTTAGCTTGAACTTGCACATGAGCAGTTGATAGTCTGATCCATAATCAGCACTTGCTCTTGTACTAACTATTGATATTGAGCTTTTTCATTGTTTCTTTCCAAAAATGTAGTCAATTTTGTTCCTGTATGTTCCATCTGGTGACTTCCATGTGTATGGTCACAGTTTATGTTGGTGAGAAAATATATATGCAATGAATAGGTCATTGGTCTGACAAAATTCTGTCATATGATCTTCAGTATCATTTCTGCCATCAAGACCATATTTTCCAACTACTGAGCCTTCATCTTTGTTTCTAACTTTTGCATTCCAGTTAGCATTAATTATCAAAACATCCCAATTGCATGTTCTATTTCAGATGGCAGAGTCTGGTAAAAAAATCTTCTCTATCCTCATTTGTGGCTTTAGTGAATCCTATAATTTCTACAGCTTGCTGTCTTGAAGTCTGCAGCCATATCATTCTAGCATCTGACCTTCCCTGATGTCAGAAGCTAAGCAAGGTTGGCCTGATTAGTCTTTGGATGGGAGACTGCCTGGGAATATCAGGTGCTGTATGGTGGGAGAAGGATCTGGTAATCCTCTCTTGAAACAATCCGCCATTGAAAACCCTATAAATAGCAGAGAAACACTGACAATACTGTGAGACAGACCACAGTGTAGTAGTGTTTCCTTCTCTTGTACATAGGGTCATTATGAGTTGGACCTGACTCGGAGGCACCTAACAACAACAACAACTGTCTTGAGAAAGTTTTTAAGCAGAGAGAACAAAAACATTTCAGTGAATTGCAGAGAAGGAGCTGAAACTGGAGGGAATAAGACAGCCAGATTCCACAGAACAGAGCAGTAGAGAGGAAAGAGCTATCCAGAATCACAGTCCCAGAATAAGCAAAGTGAGCCCCTCAAGCCTTCTTGAAAACAATAGTTAGTACTTGCCTATGAAGAAACTAACCAAGGTTTAGCAGGGCCTAAGAATGAGGTAACAATGACTAGCTTTCATGCAGGGCAGAATATCTGTGCCCAATTTTACCAGGTATACTGGAAAACCTAAGATATTATATAGACTATACAGAAGAAACTTGACTTAGTAATGGGGAATAATTAGCACTAGAAAAGATTGCTCTGTTTCTACCACAAAAATTAAAAGCAAAACCTGAAAGAATCAAACTATTTCCAAATTTCACTACATTCCAGAAGAAAGGTCAAGAGGATTTACAGGAACACAAAAATATCCACAACACAACATGACAAAATCCAGTATAGCACCAAATAAAGATTACTAAGCATGCAATTTAGCAGGAAAATATAAACCGTAATAAGTAGAAAAGAAAATCAATGGGTCAAATCGTATGTAAGTATAGATTTAGCAGACATATATATTAAAACAAGATTTAAGCTATATTTTATGTACCCAAAAAGCTAAACAGAGAAAAACTATATATGACAAAGATTCAAATAACAATTCTGGAGAGGGAAACTAAAAAGTATAGGATAAAAAATTATATTGAATGAGATTAACAAGAGATGAGAGCTGGGCAAGGTGTTGCATGCCTATAGTTCCAGTGGCTTGGGAGGCAGAGGCAGGAGGATTGAAAGTTTGGGACCAGAGGCAGTCTGCATAACTTAGTGAGACCCTGTCTCAAAAAGTAAAAAAATGGGCTGAAGGTAAAGCTCTATGGTCCAGCACTTGCAGAGCATGCAAGCACGAGGCTCTGGGTTCAAATACCAGCACCAAAAATGAGAGAGAGAGTGAGAGAGAGATGAGAACATTGCAGGAGATAAAAACAGTGAAAGTAAAAGATGAAGTAATATAAACCGTGCAGAGGTGCAGAGTGAAACACACAGGAAAAATAATTTAAAACAATCAACAGAACTACAAAGGGGATATAAAACAACTTTAAATTGGCCAAAATACACATCATTAGGATCCCTGAAGGAAAGGAGAGAATGGAAGGGTAAGATAAAGTGTTAAATCATGACCAAAAAAGGTCACAACTTTGATGAAGCCATAGGGCACAAACCTCCACAAGTTCCAAACACAAGTACCATAAAAAAAAGTGATACCAGAACATATCATATTCAAATTGCTTTAAGAGCAGTGTTATAGTTAGAATGTGAATTTTCCCTCACAGGCTCCTGTGTTGAATGTTTTGTCCTTAGACGGTGACTCTGTTTTCAGAGGTTCTAGAAACTTTTGAAAGTAGGTCACTAGAGGTGAGTCCTTGGTGATATCTTGTCCCTGTATCCCTCCCTCTCTTTCTCTGTCTGCTTCCTATCTGCTGTCAGATGAATGCCTTGCCTCCACCACACACTCTTGAACCTCATAATGTTCTGCCCATTTGCATATAGCCAAGAAATCACAGTCATGGACTAAGCCTTCTAAAACTATGAGTCAAAATAAATCTTTCCTACCTAAAATTGTCACTGTCAGGTATTTGTTCACAACAATGATAAAAGCAGTTATTACAAGTAACAATAAAAAGAAACCTTAAGAGCAGCCAGTAAAAGAAATTCATGTTATGAGCCTGGTACCATGGTGCAGGCCCATAATCCCAGGACTTGGGAGGCTGAGGCAGGAGCATCTTGAAGCAAATTTGAGGCCAGAGGCAATCTGTGCAACTTAGAGAGACCTTGTCTCAAAATAAAAACTAAGGCTTGAAATGCAGCTCAGTGGTAGAGATCTCTCAGTTCAATCCTCCAGAAGTACCACAAAATAATAAATAAATAAAAAGAGATTAAATTATGCATAATGAACAAAAATGAAAATAACAAAAGATTTTTCTGTAGAAACAATGTGAGCCAGTGTGAAGCATTGTTTTTGTTGTTAGGTGCCATTGAGTCCACTCCAACTCATAGTAATCCTATGTACAGGGGAATGAAATACTCCCAGATTCCATACCAGGCATACAATCTTATTTATGTTTAAGCCCATTGTTGCAGACACTGTGCCAATCCATCTGGGGGATGGTTTTCCTTTTTTTCATTGACCTGCCACTCTCCCAAACTTTCTGTTTATCTCCAGGGATTGGTCCCTCATGATTACATGTCCAATATATATAAAATGCAGACAAGCTATTCTTGCTTCCAAGGAGCACTTGGGTTGCACTTCTTCTAAGATAGATCTGTTGTTTCTTTTGGCAGTCCATGGTATATTCAATAATCATCTCCTCCACCATAATTCAAAATCATCAATTCTTCTGCTGTCTCTCTTGTTCAATGTCCAGGCTTCACAACCATATGATGCAACTAAAAATACTATGGCATGAGTCAGGCACACTTTGTCTTCAAAGTGACATCTTTATTTCCAATACTTTAAAGAGATCTTTTGCAATAGCTTTTCCCAAAGCAAAGATCTCACAGCTAGCCTGGTATGGTGGTGGTGGTGGTGGTTGTTGTTGTTAGGTGCCGTCGAGTCAGTATCCAAGTTATAGCAACCCTCATAGGGTTTTCAATGGCTGACTATTTCGGGATTGCCTTGGGAGTGGATTGCCAGGTCCTTCTCCCATTTTTACAGTGCTGGGAATTGAACTCGGGACCTCAGAGACTGCAGCGCAACGCTCTACCAACTGAGCTGAATCCCAGCCTGGTATGATGGTGCACACCTTTAATCCCATCTGCTTCTGTGGCAGAGGCAGGAGGATTGCAAGTTTGAGGTCAGAAGCAGCCTGCATAATTTAATGAGATCTTGTCTCAAGATAATTTTTTAAGCCATGCACAGTGACACACACCTATAATCCCAGAGGCTGGGGAGGTGGAGGCAGGAGCATCACAAATTCGAGACCGGAGGCAGTCTGCATAACTTAGCGAGACCCTGACTCAAAAAGGTAAAAAATGGGCTTAGGGTGCAGCTCAGTGGTTCAACACTTGCAGAGCATGCAAGCACAAAGCCCTGGGGTCAACCATCAGTATCACAAAAACAAAAATAAAAACAAAAAAATAATTAAAAGATATATATATGGCTGTGGTACAGCTCAGTGGTAAAGCACTTGCAAAGTACTTGCAAGGCCCTGGGTTTCCCCAAGCACCACAAAAATAAATGAATAAATAAATAAATAAATAAATCCTAAAGTCAGCTTGACATTGGCTGAATAGAACAGGGTGATTTTGGAGAGATTGAATGTCGAAGGCCAAGAGCCAAAATTATCTTGGGCTATCTTCTATCCCTTTGAACTTCAGTGTAGGGACTTATCATTCTCTTGAATTTTAGGTAAAAGTCTTAGAATGTATTGCAAAGCTTGACTCACCTGGCCTCCAGCAACCCTAAAGCTATGAATGTAACAATGACAATATCTAAACCCTACAGGTTTCCCCACCTTGCTGAAGACCTACCACTTGATTATCCCAATGCATATTTTGCAAACACATTGATTCCTGACTTTCTTAGGCCACTGGCTTTATCCTGGGTCTCCAGCTTACAGAGAGCAGATCATGGAGCTTCTCCGTTTCTATAATCCCTTAGACCCAGTACTCATTTATATATTGGTTTTATTTCTTTTGAGAGTCCTGATTACTACACCTGGAAATAAAAAGATTTATAAATTCCCCTTATACTACCATTTGGCACATATACTGCCATTTGGCACAGCTCTCATTTGGCACACAGATTTTCTGAATAACTTTTTGAAGTTTTAGAGGATTTGTATAGAAGTAACAT
Source organism: Pedetes capensis (assembly GCA_007922755.1). Taxonomy (NCBI): domain Eukaryota; kingdom Metazoa; phylum Chordata; class Mammalia; order Rodentia; family Pedetidae; genus Pedetes; species Pedetes capensis. The sequence goes on along the minus strand of VMDO01008364.1, from coordinate 20,032 downwards.
CACAAGGATAAAAGAAGATTGTAGCATTTAAATATAATCTTTCAACCGTGCTGTATCTGAACCAGGAAGGGGAAAGCAAAGAGGAGAAGAGGAAATATACATGTCAATACTACTTATTTTATAAAAATATTTATGACTAAGCCCCATGTGATGGTGGATGCCTGGAATCCCAGGACTGCAAAGATGAAAGCATGAGGATCATGAGTTTAAGGTCACCCTGGGCTACACAGTAAAACCCTGTCAAAAAAAAAAAAATGACTAAGACAGCCCCAAGCTAAATTATGTAATACAGTTTAAAAGGTATAAAAGTGCATTTCTATGCTGATTTTTACAGACTGTTCTTATGTTATATCATAACCAAACAAAAGCATTCAGTATTATTTATCCTGACAAATTAACAAAAAAAAATGCTGCATTTGAATGTGATTTAATGCCATGCCATGAATTTCTCATGTAGACTAAATGAAAGGTTGTATGTTAAGTGGCCTTAAAAGTGCTTTGTACTTCATAACAGATAAATGACTACCTGTTATTTTAATATTAAAATCTGGACACTGGATGTACATCAATAATCTATGCATGGTGGTACATATCTATAATCCCAGCATTCAGGAGTCAGAGGCAGGACGACAGCAAGTTAAGAGGTCATCCTGGGCTGCATAGCAAGTTCCAGGCCACCATGAGTTACATAGTGAGGCCCTGCTTCCCAACAAAACAAAACAAACAAAAAAGAACCTGTGGACAAGTTTAGGTAAATGTCAATGATAATTTGGAGAAAAGAAAGGATAGAAGGATAGATGGACATCATCAATGCAACATATATGGAAATATTACAATGAATCCCATTAAGCTGCACAATTAATGTTGTTGTTGTTGTTAGGTGCCATCAAGTCGATATTTGACTCATAGAAGCCCTATATACAACAGGGGAAACACTATTGTCAGTGTTTCTCTGCTGTTCAGAGGGTATTCAATGGTGGATTGATTTTTGGGAGTGGGTTGCTGGGTCCATCTCCCAAGCCTACAGCACCTGGTGTTCCCAGCGATTAATGTATATTTGCAATTATAATAATAAGTAAATACAAAAATTCAGCACTTAAAATTGATAAACTCTTAAACTTTGATGAGCAGTTTGGGGAGTTCTTAGTGACATCTAGTGATTTATCAAAGAAAAAACTATAATAGTTGATTTCACCTATTGTTTAGCATTTCATAGATAGCCCTAAGAAATGGTGACACTCCAGTTTGCCAGGGGAATTACCTACTTTGCTTTTATCTTTCCCTCTGCTTGATGTCATCAACAGAGGCAAAGAAAAGTTAACTTTACCTTATCCACTTGGAAAATGTTACTGAATGCTCCTGGCTACCAAGCCAGGAAATGTGCTAAAGAGAAGAGGCCATGATGATGACAGATGAATGAAATCCAGTGTTTGCTCTGTGCTGTCCAAACGTTAATGGGAAGACCAACTCTAATAATCACCCCATAAGTAGCCTCAAAATAACAGGGCAGAGGCTCAAAAGAATTAGGGAAGTATACTCTGGAAGTCCCAGGTAACTCATTCTTCACTTGTATGAGTTTTACAAATAATAGAAATTGAAAGCATTGTTCCATATAAACATATATTTAAATATCTTAGTAAATTTTTGTTAGATGAATAAATGAATATTTAATTTAAAATAAATAAATGGTGACACTTAAATAAACAAAGTTGAGCTGAGAAAATCTAAGATGTTTACCCTTAATTCCAAGGAGGTTAACATCTACTCATGGGTTTAACTACATGAGTCAAGTGTTGCTGCTGTTGTTAGGTGCCATCATGTGGGTATCCTACTCATAGTGACCCTATGAAACACTATTGTCAGTGCTTCTCTGCTGTTCATAGGGTTTTCAATGGCAGATTGATTTTGGGGAGTGTGTTGCAGGGTCCATCTCCCAAGCCTACAGCACCTGGTGTTTCCAGGCAGTCTCCCATCCAAGCACTAACCAGGCCCAACCCTGCTTAGTTTCCGAGATCTGATGGGATCGAACGCCACAGGGCTACGGGTGCAGGCTTAAGTGTTGCTGCTGTTGTTGTTGTTAGGTGCCGTCGAGTCGGTATCCAACTCATAGCGACCCTCATAGGGTTTTCAATGGCTGACTGTTTCGGGATTGCCTTGGGAGTGGATTGCCAGGCCCTTCTCCCATTTTTGCGGTGCTGGGAATTGAACTCGGGACCTCAGAGATTGCAGCGCAGGGCTCTACCAACTGAGCTAAATCCCAGCCCCAAGTGTTGCTAGCGATTACTTAGTAACAATTGCTACAATTCAATCTGTCCATATATATTTCTTCTTGGCCATGTACAGCTTGTATGACCAAGAGTAATTCACTGGTTTTTAAATTATAGATAGAGCTTTATGTAGCAGGCAGTATGGCAGAATGACTTGAGAAAATTTAAGGAAAGAAGTTATGAGAAAGCTGTAGCCTCTGTGTGTGGGTGAAGGCATCCTGCCCTTATTCCTCACTCTTGCTTGCATGCCTATATCCTGGGAATCTCCCCAGCCATCTTTATAGAAGCTACACACCTATCTTCCTCCCACGTCCCAGGAGACCTCTAGTCCCAGTTGTACCTGCTCACATGTGCTAAATTAAAGTTAAAGATTATCCTCAATTATGCCCACCAGCATGCACTCCCAGAATAAAAGTTAACCTCTCCCCTCGCTTTGTTCTTAAGAAATGCTTTGATGTAATGATAACTCCTCAACAAATATGAACCGACCTCTCATCTCAGCACAGCGGGGATTCCTGAAGCCCCTCTACCCCTTGGCCTCTCTTTAGGTTCTATCTCTTGCATGTGAGTAACTTTTTCTATCCATCAGTCACTGCCGCTAGTACATCATGGCAGGCCTAGAAATAAAAACTGCCAATTGATGTACTAGATATCAAGTACACTGAACATTTTGTTTAAAACAATTTATTAGCATTCACTCATCACTTCATAAAGAAACAGTTCTGGTTGTTCATGCTAACCATGAAAATGGTTATATATTTCCCTAGCCCATATACTTCTAAAGCCATAATTTCAACATTTTTAAAGAGTACAGCACTGTCAGAGGGAAGCTTTATCTGAAAATAAACAACAGAAGCTTGTCTGAGTTTAACATATTCAACTCCTTTGTAATCTCTTGGTTATATAAACATAGTCATTGCACTCATTAGAAAGGTATATGTGCATTGGTAATGCCTTAAAATGGCAAAAATATTTGCCTTCTCTAATGTACTTGTTCACAAAATGCCACAGCTCTTTACTATATTCCTACGAGTGCCAAAAGGATAGGAGTTGTGGATACCCAGTGGATCCCACTGTGGGGAACAAAAGGCGAATTGTGCACAGGAAGTCAGTCTGCAGAGTAGTCAGGAAAATAGTGCCATGGTGTTCACTGACTTGGTGACATTACCTAAGTTACTGTAAATCTCTGACTTTAGTTGTTTGCCTTTAAAATGCAAATAGTTCCTGAAAGTGAAAGTTTTTTTGTATCTTTTGTTGTTGTTGTTGTTGTTGTTGTTGTTTTGTTTTCCTTCTTTTCTTTTTATAAAAAGAGACACTATCACTATTTCCAGTCTAGGTGTGAGATATGAATGATATGTTTCCAAAAAATATTCTCAGGACACTGCCCAAAGCATACTAAATTCTCATTAAATTCTCATTACTTTTATCATTGGAATTACAAAAATTAACATTCATATTTCAAAATTCATTATAAAAAACAAAGGAAGAGATGTGGATGATCCACATGGTATAGAGTAGAGATATTGCTAAGAACTCAATTTTAGTTTAGTATATTACAGATAATACAAATAGAAGTATTTATAGCTATGCAACTAGATAGCTACATAGAAAGACAGATATTAGTATATGCAAAGGTCTCTTGCTTTATTAGCTCAAAAGGCCACTCCCATGGCAGCATGCACATCTAATATCCATACCATGTTTTTCTTTGTTTTGTTTTGTTTTTGAGATAGGGTCTTCCTACGTATCCCAGACTGGAATTATAGGTGTGCACCACCATGTCTCCCCAGATTGCAGTTTCTAATACTACTTTCCTATAAAAGGATGTAGAGGCTACTTAGAGAGATAGCTGTTTCAAGGCCTGGGACAGGATTTATATGAGATAAGCATGAAGCGTCTCATAGTATCAGAATATAAAGTACTCAAAAATCAAAAAACACACAAACAAAACCAAAAATGTTGTTGGAAATATGCCAACTGAAAGACCCTCAATGGCCAAAACTGGAGCAATCTGAGCAACAAAATAAATAAGTTTATACAGGAATATAACTCAACGTTTAAAATTAACACTTATAAATCTATACTGATGAATGTAGAGAGAAGGATACAGCAGCTCACTCCCAAAATAATTAGCCATTGAAAACCCTGAATAGCAGAGAAGCACCGTCAAATATAGTGCCAGGAAATGAACACCCTAAATGGGAAGGGATTCAAGAAATGCCTGAAGTAAAGTTGCTTCCTCAAAGTAGAGTTGACCTTAATGACAGGAATGAAGCAAAGCTCCTGGGACCTCCTTTTGCTGATGTGGCATGACTCAAAATGAGAAGAAACATAGTGGCTGCAACAGTGGCTCAAACATAAAAAGATCGAGTGCATGGCACAGTGTTGGGTAGTGTTTTTTTCTGTTGTACCTAGGGTCGCTATGAATCAAAACCCTACTTAATGACACCTAACAATAACAACAACACTGATAAATATAATCAACTGAATAAATAAATAAATGGGGAAGATATGAGTTCCCCATGCAGAAGAATTCTGAACAATTTATTCAGAATTCAGAAGAGGGAGCATAAATCCCAATTGTTTAAGCATGGGCTGCTCAAAGTGACTCCCTGTGAAGAGTATAATATGGAAAGGTGGATAAAAAGAGTAAATTTACAGTTGGGAAATATGACAAATACTACCTCAGTCAATGTTATCACTGTCACTAAGCATGCTACTAGATTGTGCCTTTCATGTGATGGAATGAAAATGGCACTTTTTGTCTATGCTCTTCCTCCCTAAAACCCTTAATCTAGTCAAAACAACAAGAAAAATAAACTGAAAATTTTAAGTGTCAAGGAAACTAAAGAGACATCACAAGTAAATATAATATGGTATTCTAGAAGAGATCTTGGAACAGAAAGAGAATATCAGGTAAAAACTAAGCCAATTTGGATGAATTTAATTGATAATAATGTATTAACATTAACTCATTAGTTATAACAAGCATATAAAATTAATATAAGATGATAATAATAAGGATATTGGGTGTTGGGTACGTAGAAACTCTCTTGACTACCTTCTCAATTTTTGTATAAGATTAACATTATTTTATAAAATAAATTATATTGAAAAATGGGTCACAATAATTGGAAGCATTTTGTCTAACACCTCACTTAGTTATTCCAGATGATAGCAGTTTGCACAGAAAACACTTTAACGTTAGACAGATGGAGTTCAATTCCACTCTGCCACTTAGTAGAAGCATAAATCTGCACAATTTTTATGTCTTTATAGGCATTGTGCCCTTTTATATGCACAAGGAGGATGATAACAGCCTCAGAAAAATGCAAGGAAGTTTAAATTAAATATAATGAATGGATCACCTAAAATAATGCTAATCACAAAAAGCTGAAATAATCTCCCCAAAGATTTACAACTGGCACATAGGGAGCCAGAATTTGGATCTGGCACAGTCGGATCCCATTGCCATGATGTTGCCAGCATGTAACACTGATTGCGATACAAAAATTACTAATCAACTTTTAGGGCAAGCCAATTCCTATCCCCTTTAGCTGGGAGATGTAGATGATAGAGATAGAGATATATAGAGATATATAAAGATATACATATATCCTTTAGCAGTGACAATGTGATCTTGTATCCCATATAGAAAAGTCAATGTGATCCCTCCCCTGAGGTTGAGTGTGGTTGCTGACAATGTGATGGCAAAAAGGCTGCTGGAAGTAATGAAGGTAGAAAGGATGGAATGAGAAAAAAAGATATAGAATAATAAAAGGGAGGCAGAGGACAAAAATTATATATATCTAACCCATCCCTCTCTAAGGTGTCTATATTCCCAGCTTTCTGAAAACTAAACTGCTAAATTCAATTGAATTTAATGTACTGTGATTAAGTAACCATCATTACATATTTCAGGGTGAATATGACCCATGTTCCTAGAATAGGTATTTAATTCAACATCAAATAATTTAAAACAACCCTCCATTTTTCTTTTTTCTTTGTTTCATTTGTTCTTACCTCCAAGTAAGATTTTGCATTTTATGACATGGAATTTAAGCACAAAGGAATGTCTTAAACAAAAGACTTCACAGGAGCATTATGGTAGCAACAGACCTCTACAAACTGCATCCTTAGCTCCCCCAGGTCACAATATCATTAAGTTTGTTGGAAAATTCAGTGATCAGCATTTCAGGATGCACTGAGAGAAACACTACACTAAATATGACATGACTACTTTCCTCTAGGTGCTAAAGCACAAATAGGCAACACAGACTCGTAAGCAGGCAATCACAGTGCAACATATCGTGTACCAAATAGAGGTCTAAAAGTTTAGAGATGAGACTCATTCGTGTTCGCAGTGTCCCCAGCCAGTTGATTAAGTCTGCACACATCATCAAATCAATCGGAGACCTTGGGTTCAATGGCTGAGAGCTATAGCTTTACATTAGAGAATACTGATGTGGTAAGCAGAATCTAGGCATGCTATGTGGAAAACAAAGACACATTCAGAGTTGCATTTTTGTTTTGACTTTTATTTTTAAATTGAAGGATGTCATCCTAGTTAAAAGGAAAATAAAAAACTAAAGAAGAACTAGATTATATAATGAAAAATTAGGAGACTTTAAAAGATGGTTTCCCAAAAGTATTATAAATTTTCATGTATGTATATGTATGCGTGTGTGTGTGTGTGTGTGTGTGTGTGTGTGTGTGTGTGTGTGTGTTAGATTAGAAAGACAGACCTTGAATCATGACGTGTAAACCATGGTCACATACATAAATTTGAAACATGTAACTTAACAATTTTACTCCTGAAAATGTTACTATAACCTGTAGCCATTTGTGACAATTGATGTGTGAGAACTCATTAGGAATTTAATATGATTTCCTCTGATTTTGAATTATGGAGTTACTCTCAGTGGTTTCTTCTGCCTCTGAGCTGCATCATTGTTTCTGGAAAAAAACAAAAAAACAAAAGCAGAGATTTAAAGCATTAGGGAAGAACCTCAGGTACAGAACACAATCTATTTTTAGACTTTAGCTCATTCTGACATGAATGCAAGATCCACTGCAGTTACAATACCTCGGAATTTCCTGTACTGAGTAAACAAGGTCAGTATATAGAATTCACTGTTTTTGGAGCTCTAAAATTCACCAAATATTTGACATAGGTCTTAAAATGGGATTGAAAGGGTTTGAAAATTTCACAGATGCCAGGTTGGGTTATTGTAAGGAACAAAGAGTTGACTGGATGGAAAATGCTTCAGGGATTCAACAAAGCAAGCAAGGAAAAGAGGAAAAGATAGAGTGAAGAAATAGGAAAGGAAGAAAGGAAGAAAGGAGGAACTCACACTGGCTACGGTGTCTGATGTTCGCACTCAGCATTTTCATATATATTACTCATTAGTTTTCTATACTTAGAATATCTCTGAGCCTCAGTCCCCTCATTATGTAAACCTTGAGAAATGGACAAAAGGATTAACAGTAACATTCTTGAACCACTGGCTGATTTTTAGGAGATATTTAGTAAATTGTAGCTAGTTATCAGTGCCAGCTGATATGATATGGTTATCTCCCAAAGAGCCTTCTGGAAACATGTTCTCCCCTTTATTAAAGGAAAAGAAAAGGCAAGAAACAAATAGCAGCAGTGGTGTTATTCTCCCTCAAGAAAAGGAGAGTTCAGGTTTATCAGCATTGTGCATCTCCTTAGTTATTTTCAGGAAGCAAAACCAAATCTGTTTAGAACAGAGCACCTTCAAACCATCAGGATTGCCATTGCTTCCAGCACTGCTGCATGAAGTGTGTATCCCAAGCACAAGGTAACGCCCTTCAAAGACTCAAACATGATTGAAAACAGCAGGAGACAGTCAAGCCCCAGGACACAGGTTATAACATATGAAGGCCAATATAGATTTTACCCTCAGGTTATCTCTGTACTGTCATTTCCATTTTTCTTTGTAAGATCAGAGAGACACATTTACAATTCACATCTTGCAAACTCAGTAAATGTAGTATGAATGAATAAATGTGTTCCCTAACCCTGAATATGACCCAGAGCTATCAATTAAAATTCCCTCCTTGAGCCAGGTGCCATGGAGTACATTCATAATCCCAGAAACTCAGGAAGCTGACTCAGGACGATCGCAAGTTCAAGGTCAGAGGCAGCCTGCAAAACCTAGCATGATTCTGTCTCAAGAAGAATAGTATTTTTAGAAGGGATGGAGATATAGTTCACAGTTGCCTACCATATGTGAGATCCTGGGTTCAACTCTCACCTCCCACACCCCAGTACTGGAAAAAATTCTCTCCTTGTTTTCTGAACTTTACATGCACAGTACATTTCAGGATTTACTTTCCTTTTATGAAATGATTACTTTTATGTCAACAACTATCTTTGATATGTTCTAAATTGTTCAAGGGATTAGGCTTCGTACTGCTTATGAAATGCAACAAATTTTAGTGATTAAGTCTAAGAGTGGCCTTTCTTAGGCAGGACCTACCCTGATTTTTAGCATATTATTTATGGCATTTACATACATGTATATCTCTCCACTACTAGGTTTTATGGCCAGATAAGCAAAACAACAAATTATAGCCCCAGAATTAGACGACTTTCCTTCCCACCCCTCAATTCTACTGTATTTTCTTTTGGCTTTATTCTCAGGTAAGATTTTTTTCTTATGTGAGCAAAGATAGACCTCCAAAGAGTACCCAGATTATATGGTTTGCAAGGTTCAGAATTACAGAGGAAAACTGTCTTCTACAATGATTATAGTAATCCTCGATATAGAACATTTATTGGCCATGCTATAGTTATGAGACCATCTGTGGATTATCTATTATTTTTAGGTTGCACAGGTCTTAAGATTGTTTCTCCCTGTGATGAAAAAGGAAGGGCTGAATATTTAACAATTCCATCTGATGCAGAAGGGACTAAAATGCATCCTGTAAAAGTAAACCTAAATTAATACATGTCCGCTCACCTAATTTCTCAAGTTTCAGTCTTCTCATTTGTAGAGTGTGGATAATAGCCATGATTTAACAATTGTAAACCTCCTGGTACATGGGAGATGCCCTATAAATATTAATTTTTGTCTCACAATCAAAAGTGCAGAACATGGTGATTGGATCTAAGAACATATGATCACTTTTAATCATCTTTTGTATGTATACATAAATATATCAACAATATTGAAGTTATGGAAATGCTTTGAGTTTTTAGTTCAAGAGTTAAAGGAAAATTATAAGTCACTAAATGACTGGAAGTATTAACTCTGGTGAAGCAATTTGCTTTTACTTGAATAGCTTATTATACATGATAGTCACACATTATCCCTTGCAATCTTACCACTAATGAAAATGAAATTACAATTGAACACAGCCTTATAAAATTACTTGATGATTTCCCAATTTTTACACTCTGCAGGTTGCAAACTTTTTCATTTCCAAAAGGCTCTAATGTGAATCTTTCTATGCATTTCACAATTAGCATCCATGTGCAGAACTTTCATTTAGAGATACAAACTAGTGAAAAGTTTGTCTTAACAAAACAGTTATTAGATATCACAGATTAACAATTTTAGGACAATTGCTTCAATCTTTCAAACTGAAAGTTCATAAAATAGTAGGCACAATGAGAATTCAGCAAGAAAAAAATTCTATATTATTTCCAACTTAAAGGCTAGTCTCTATATTTTCTTGTGTGATATTCTTTACATATTTACTCTTCCAATTCAGCCCTTTCACAACTGTCTCATCATTTAAAGTTCAAATTCAATGCACCCATTGGTCACGCCTTTGTAAATTATCTGTCATTCCCAAATTGAATCATGAAAGTCATCTTGTACTTCAACAGAAATAAATATTCTCAAGTTATTTTGTTAATAATTCTTCTAGAGAACAATTTCAATATGATATCTCACATTATAGATACTCTCATGAACATCACTGCACACCAGGTATCTGGAGAAGAGAAGCCCAAGTAAGACAGAAGTGGTTCACAGTAATATGGAACATGCATTTTCCTTGTGAATGACATGAACAGAATTCTTTCAGAGAAGAAATTTATAACTCATCTCAAAAGAGTTTATTTTGATCAAAGAATATACTGACAGAAAGATGAGAGGTCTATCTTTTTCAAAATTGTACATGAGGGATGATCAAAAATACAGTGAATGTTTAAATAAAAAATATTACAGTGAAAGACACATTGCCATTAATCTCCCTCAATTTTTAAAAAAATTTAAACATTCACCATATTTTTTGGATCAGCCCTTTATATTTTATGGAATTAGAGGAAAATCTCCAACTCAGGCTTTCAAAAATGAAAATAAGAATTTATTTAGGAACACTCTAAGCATCTAACTTTTAGACAAAAAATATACGTACCTCTGAGGGACACAAAGGATTTTGGCAAAATGGCTATGGGACATACCAAGAATAGCATAAAAAGAAATCAGTCAAACACAAGAGTCATAAGTGATAACATGTCAGGATTGGATTTTTGAAAGATATTTTCCTAAGATATCTAAAAACTCCTTCCAGGAATTGATATATCAAAAACGATCATAATACTGGTTTATGTTGAGGGAGTTGTTCCATTGTTTTAATATTAAGCCTTTACTTCTTGATATATATTAATTTTCTTTAAATTTCAACCTCTGATATACTGGAAAACTCAAAACAGCTCAATATTTTGCATGCTATATAACACAGTTGTTGGAAATGTAAACATACTAGTTAATTAAATTTATATATGTATATATATGAGGTAAATTGATGAGAATTCTTTTTTTAGCTTTTAGTTATACATTGTTAATTTTTTTCTACTTTCATCTAAAAGAAAATTTTAATTTTTGCTTCTTTTTATTTAGCCTATATTCACTGTACATAATAATAGGTTTCATGATGACATTTTCATACACAGATAACATAAAATGATTATTCTTTATGATAAATTTCATATTACAATGTAATACTTTGAAAATAACTTGCTTAATACTAAGTATATTATTAGAAAACATTATTATCTAGGAAAAAGTAAGCTAGGATTAAGATATAAAAGCAAAATAATGCATTTTAAAAAACATAATCCTTATAGGTAAAGGGCCTGTCATGTAACAAATGCGGTCCTATGAAAATTTAAGAGACAGCTGGGCATGGCAGCACACTCCTGCAACCCCAGTACTCAAGACACTGAGGCAGAAGGATCGCCATGAGCTCAAGATCAGTATACATGGAGATAAAGATTGTTGCATATTTGTATAACAAAATGTTATTCATTATTAAAAATGAATGACTTGTAGTTCCATATGAATTAAAAATCACTACTATATTCAAAATGCTCTATGGGAGATGCATGAATGTTACAAATGTAACATTGACCTAAGAAAAAATATAATAGCCATAAAAATTATATATTACATGATCCAACTTGTATATGGTTAAGAAACATGCAAAATTAAAGATTAAAAGATACATACAAGTTAAAATGAAAATAAATGTGTGAAATAGATGCAACATACAGAATATTGAGTTTTGTGATTGGACAGGGTAGACAGTTTTGAGATTGGAAAGTTATTACTGGTAAGGATTCTCAGATGTTTTCAATATTTTATGTCTTGACAAAAGAGCTTGTTATTTATAGTAGTTATATACTAACTTACTAAGCAGCATATTTGTGATTCATGAACTTTCCTTTGTATGAAGTCTTTTAAAAGAAGAGAAAAATACTTTTCCATCTTCTAATCCCATGCAATTTATTATATTTTTGTTATTTTCAAAGAATAATAGTAAAAATAACATTCTAAAATTTTCATTTTACAAATGAAGAAATTTTTGCCCAGATTAGTTGTGAACTAAGGTTACTATACTGGAATTTATGGAAGTCATGCAACAGATCTCTTGAACTCCCAGTAACCTATATAACATCTAAGTGCCTATGCAAGCATCCATTTCTTAAAATAGGGTGACTTGAAAGAGAGAGACTAGAGGTCACACAGTCTTTCCTCTGAGTCTAACACTTCTCCTAACGAAGCGAGAGGTCTTCAGAGAAGAGCCACAGAGGAAATCTAGCCAGTGTCCTTGTGGATTATGAGTTCAGGCAGGCTTTAACTACTTCCCAACAAATGAGAGGATGACCATCCTCTTCTGTAAAGAGAATCTAGTGAAGAAAAATGCCATCCTTTACTTAGAGAGTGATGTGGTAAAATATTTCAATTGAAGCCTTTGAATTATAATCAATACTAGGGAGATGACAAAATAAAATATGAAAGCATTATATGATAGAATGGTATGTTACCAATACAAAACACGTTTTTAGAACATTTAATGGTGTTGGAAATGCATCCAATGTGATATTAAGTCAAACAGATTACAAATCTATGGCCTATAAATACTATAAAAATATCTACAGAACATCTATAAATGCCAATCGAATCTATAAGCTACAAATATATTTTAGTAATTAATTTTCATCTAGCTCTAGATCTCTATTTCTACATATGTTCATATCTGTGTTTTGCGATAGATTACTACTAAAAACCATGATGTGGTCAATGAACAAATTTATATTTAAATGTTCTCTGTCATGGCTTCTCTGAGAATTACTTATCTCCTAATTCTCTCTATATAACACACAGGTAGTATAAGTAACTGAAATCTAGTTATATGCTCATATAAGTAATGTATGCTCAAAGAGAACATTCCAGACTTATGTTCAACTACTTCTTTTGTGCTCCTCATGCTTGGTCAGTCACTGATACCTGTCAAGTTGATCCCATTCACAGCTCTCTAATCTCCATCCATTTTCCCATCCTTCCTCTCATTGCTTTTGTGTCAGTGTTTGAGAGTTTCTTACATGGATAACTAAAGCTCAATCTAATGCACTATTTTAGTTGCTGCTCCTTTTGCATGATATTATACATTTCACCTTGCCAACCAAATATCACCGAGTTACTATAACTTATTTAAAATTTCACAAGTATGAAAAAAATCCACAAATTCCCAACAGTCATCCCAATCTTAAATCTTAAGTCTTAAGAAGGGTTTTCTTCCTCTCACGTTGCCTTCTTTTAGGCTTATCATAATATGAGTTCATATTTAGCTATTTATGTTCTGCATCAGGGAAAAATAATATATCATTTTGTCTTGTATCTCAATTCTTGAAGAAAAGTGCTGGTTGAGTCAGGCATGGTGGTCTATGCCTATAATCCCAGGGACTTGGGAGGCAGAGCCAGGAGGATTATGAATTCAAGGCCAGAAGTAGCTGCATAATTTAGTGAGAACCTATCTCAAGATAAAAAACAATAAAAGGGCATGGGGAAGTGTACAGCACAATGTTAGAGCACTTGAAAAGAATGTGTGAAACCTTGAGTTCAACTCTCAAATATGGGAAAAATTTACCTGATAAATAGAAGAAAATTAATAAATGGTTGCTTCATAAATTTAATTTTAGAATAAGATGAGGACAACCACAGAATAATTGTTTTCCTCCTATTGTATAAAGCTAATAAATTTAAGGAAAGTTAAAGTGATTACTAAAAATGAATTTTCATAATATTTTTACCTTTGTTCCTCACTTTGCATATCATACCAAATAAAATCTTTCAAAGATTTTTCTCACTAATGCATAAGGGATTTACAGTACTGCTCTCTGCATTTGGAAACATTATAGTTTTAGGACATAGAGGCCTTTAGAAGACTAATGATAGTATGGAAAGATGCATTTGTTTCACTGTGACTTTAACTATCATGGGTGATCATTCAAATAACTAATTTTATACATTGAACAATTCCTAATAAGCTTAGATTCTATCTGCTCCCATACTTTATTTTTTTATTTATCTATTTATTTTTTAGTTGGAGTTGAGTGCTACACAGGAAACATGGCCACAATTTTGCACCATTCTCAGTATCTACATTCTATGTCAATGTGACTTTGTATGCCTTCCCATCAAGTATAAGAAATGCTGCCTCATCCCTTGTTTTATGCCTAGTATTGTGACATACTTTACTAAGAGAATGTGGTATAACTGAATTTGTGCCAGTTCCAAATTTAGGTCCTGTTCTCCTCTTACTGGCAGGTGGAAAATTCCAGGGTGATCTGCTGGATGATGAGAGGTATATGACCCTATCAACTCAACCAACATCCACTAGGAACAAGAGCTTCTTAACTGATGTTTATATAAGCAGAAAAGCATAAATGTAACTGAGGTGGTGAAAGACAGCTACAATGAAAACTATAAAACTCTGAAAAAGAAGCTGATGAAGACACTAGAAGATAGAAAGATCTCCCATGTTCATGGATTGGCCGGATTAATACTGTCAAAATTGTCATATTATCAAAATCTACAGATTCAATGCAATCTTCATCAAAATTCCAAAGACATTATTCACAGAACTAGAGAAAAAATACTCAAATTCATATGGAACACAAAAGACCATAAATATACAAAACAATCCTAAGTAAAAGAAAGAAGTTAGAGGTATCAAAAAACATGATTTCAAAGTATACTACAGAGTTACAGTAACAAAAACAGCATGGTATTGGCATAAAACAAGAAAGAACAATGAAATAGAGGTCCAGGAAATAAATCCACACAGCTACAACCACTTGATGATTCTTACAACACTGAAAAAAATCATGTGCTGGAGAAACCAGAACCTGCTTAAAAATTGTGATGGGAAAACAAGGTATCCACATGTAGGTGACTAAAACTAGATGTCTACCACTCACCCCATAGAAAATTCAATTCAAAATGAATCAAAGACCTTAATGTAAGGCCTTTAACTTTGAAACTGTTAAATAATCTAGGATGTTGCAGTTTTGGCTGTAGCCTGTCTAAGAGTAGAGCCAGCCTACAACATAACCAATTGTTCGGTGGTGTAAATGAAGGACTTCGGGAGACCTTCCGGTGGTAAAACAGGGAAGGTGAGGTTTATTGGGTGCTCCCCTGATAGGGTGCAAGGAGCAAGCGACCCTTATAGAGCAAAGCTCTATGTGCTCTCTAAGTGCTGGCTCTAGCCTGCAGCATTCCATGCTGGTACAGCTCAGCCTTAAAGTCACAGCCACAGCTGCTGGTGTTCCGTGGAGGTCAGTTGATCTTGCCTCTCACGGCTTGCCTTCTTTACCTCCCTCCTTCCCAAGGATGGGAGGAATTGGGAAGCTCTTCATGGCTTGCTTGGATCCTTCAGCTCTTTGGGGCCCCTGGTCTTGATCCCACTGGCGTGCTTGCAGATATTGCTGGATTAGGCAGCGCTGGTCCAGGTGATGGGGGTCAGGTGACAGTTGAGGGATGATCAGAAAGGTGAGGTCCTAGGGGATATGGGAGCCCTGCTTATATAGGGACCGACAGGGGTCACATGTTGGGATTCAGCCAATCAGAGCATACACCTGACAGGCACAGCAGGTAAACTGTCATACCTGCCAGGTGGGGGCAGTTATTACCTGAAAATGCTGAGGGGAGCCAATCAAAATTAGGGTGGTTAAAGCAGGTCAGGCTGGCCAGGCGCCATCTTTGCTCACTTGATGGGAGGGTCTAGTTTGAGTGAGTGAGATGACCCTGGGGTCAACTAGGGGTCAGCCCCTCAGGCTGTCATGAGGGACCCTATTTGTGGGGTATGATTTTAAAAATCCCCAACACTAGGGGAAACACTTCAAGGTATTATCATTGTTGTTAGGTGCACTTGAGTCAGGTCCAACTCATAGTAATCCTATATATAACAAAACAAAGCAATACCCAACACTGCTGTGCATAAAACTTTTTTCTTTTTAATCCCATTGTTGCAGGCATTGTGTCAATCCATCTGGTTGAGTATTTCCTTTTTTTTGCCCACTCACCACTTTCCCAAATATGATTTCTTCCTCCTAGGATTGGTCCTTCCTGACAACATGTCCAAAGTATGTGAGATGCAGTCTAACCATCCTTGCTTCCAAGGACCACTGTAGTTGGCCATCTTCTAAGAGGGATTTGTAGGGTTTTTTTGGCAGTCCATTGCATATTTAATAATCATCTCTGGCACCATAATTCAAAAGCATCAATTGTTCTCCTGTCTCCATTATTCCATATCCAGATTTCAAAACATATGATGCAAATGAAAATACCTTGGTATGAGTCAGGTGCACCTTCATCTTCAATGAGACATCTTTACTTTTCAACAATTCAATAAGGTCTTTTATAACATTTTTTCCAATGCAATGCATCTTTTGATTTCTTCACTGCCACTTCCATAGGTGTTGATTGTAGAACCAAGTAAAACAAAATCTTGGACACTTTCAATCTTTTCTCCATTTATCAAGAAGTTGCTTACTGACCCAGTTGCAATGATTTTTGTTTTCTTGATTTGAGGATGTAATCCTTAATCAAGGCTGTGTTCTTTGATGTTCATCAGTAAATGCTTCAAATCCTCTTTACTTTCAATAAGCAAAGTTGTGTCATTTGCATAACACAATTTGTTTATGAAACTTCTCCCTACCCTGATACCACATTCCCCTTCATAAGGTCCAATTTCTCAGATTATTTGCTCAGAATAGTTATTGAGGAGGTACAGTGAAAGGATACAGTCCTGTTACACACCACTCCTGGCTTTAAACAAAGCAATGTTTCCTTGTTCTGTTCAAAGGATTGATTCCTCATCTATGTACAAAAGAATCGATGTACAGATTCTTCATAAGTGCAGTTAAATGCTCTGGTACTCCCATTCTTCTCAATATTATCCATAATTTATTGTGATCCACAGAATCAAATGCCTTTGCATGGTCAATAAAACAGACATTTTTCTATTATTCTCTGATTTCAGCCAATATTCATCTGATGGCTGTAATGATGTCTCTGGTTTATGCCCTCTTCTGAATCCAGCTTGATTTTCTGGTTACTCCTTTTAAATATACTGCTTCAGTCACTTTTGAATGCTCTTTAACAAAGTCTTACTTTTTCTGTGATATTAATGGTATTGTTTGAAAAATTTCACATTTGATTAGATCTCATTTCTTTGGAATAGGCACAAGTCTGCATGTACTCCATTCAGTTGGCCAAGTAGCTGTTTTCCAAATCTCTTGACATAGAGAAACGAACATCTTCAATGCTGCACCTGTTTATTGAAGCATCTCAATTGATATTCCAACAAGTCTTGGAGCCTTGTATTTCTCCAATGTCTTCAAGGCAGTTTCTACTTCTTCCTTTATTGGTTCCTGATTATATACAACTTCTTGATATGGTAGATGATCTACCAATTCTTTTTGGTGCAATGACTCTGTATATTTCTTCCATATTCTTTTGATGTTTCCTGTATAGTTTAATATATTCCCTGTAGTATCTTTCACTATTCCCATTTGAGGCTTGGATTTTTTTCTTCAATTCTTTATGCTTGAGAAATATAGAGTATGTTCTTCTCTTTTGGTTTTCAATCTCTAGCTCTTTGTGCAGGTCATTATATTTGATTTTGTCTTCTCAAGCTGCTCTTTCAAATCTTCTATTTAGTTCTTTAAATTCATCAAATCTTTCTTTTACCTTAGCTGCTTGACATTCAAAGATAAGTTTCAGTCTCTTTTGATATGTAATTTGGTCTTGTCTTTTTTTCTGTCTTCTTAATAACATTTTGTTTTCATCACGAATTGTTTTTGATATCATGCCACAATTCATCTGGTTTTTATCATTAGTATCTTACACATCAAATCTGTTCTTGAGACAGTCTCTGAGCTCAGGTAGGATATTCTCATAGTCATGCCTTGGTCTAGGGAT
This sequence comes from Pedetes capensis, assembly GCA_007922755.1. NCBI lineage: Eukaryota > Metazoa > Chordata > Mammalia > Rodentia > Pedetidae > Pedetes > Pedetes capensis. The sequence goes on along the minus strand of VMDO01008364.1, from coordinate 2,022 downwards.
AATACTCCAGTAGTTCTGGAAATTAGAACAAGTAGTTCCAAGTGGAATTGCATGAAATGTAAATGTTTATGCACAGCAAAAGAAACAACAGAGTGAAGAGACAGTCTACAAAATCCAGGAAAATCTCTGCCAGATATAAATCTGGCAGGGGAGTAATATCCAGAATACATAAAGAACACCAAAAAATATACATAGAAAGAGTAAATAATATAATCAGTAAACAGGGATGGGAACTAAACAGATAATTCTCAACAAAAGAAAATCAAATGGCCAATAAATACATGAAAAAATGTTCAACATCCTTAGTCATCAAGGAAATATAAATCAAAACTATACTGAGTGTCCATCTCCTCCAGGTTAGAATGGCTATTATCAAGAAAACAAAAAATAAAAAATGCTAATGAGGATGAGGGGAAAATGGAACCATATTCACTATCGGTATCAAAGTAAACTAGTACAGCCCCTATGAAATGAGTATGGATGTTTCTTTTAAAATGAAAAATAATACTACTACATGATCCTGCTGTACCACTCCTGTGTATATACCTGAAAGCATCAAAATCAATATATAATACAGATACCTGCACACCCATGTTTATCACAGCACTATTCAAAATAGCCAAGGTATGGAAACACCTCAAATGTCTATCAACAGATAAATGGATAAAGAAAATGTCCGATGGATATTAGCCAAAAGCAGAGAATACCAGAAAGAAGTTTATCTATGTTTTATTGACTATGCAAAGGCATGTGATTGGGTGGATCATAACAAATTATAGATAACATTGTGTAGATTGGGAATACCAGAGCACTTAATTGTATTCATGAGGAATCTATACATAGAAGCAGTCTTTCAAACAGAACAAGGAAACACTGCCTGCATTAAAGTCAAGAAAGGTGTGCAGCTGCATCAGGGATGTATCCTTTCACCATATCACTTCAATCTCTATGCTGAGCAAATAATCTGAGCAGGCTTTATGAAGAAGAACATGGTATCATAATGGGATGAAGGCTCCTTAAAAACCTGCATTATGCAGATGACACATATCTGCTTGCTGAAAGTGAAGATTTAACATTCAACATTTACTAATGACCATCAAAAACATACCCTTCAGTGTTGATTGTGTCTCAATATCAACAAAACAAAAATCTTGACAACTGAGTTAATATGCAAATTCATGATAAATGGAGAAAAGATTGAGATTGTCCAAGATTTTGCTTTACTTGGTTCTACAATCAACACCTATGTAAGCAGCAGTCAAGAAACCAAAAGATGTATTCCACTGGGAAAAGCTATTGCAAAAGACTTCTTTAAACTATTGAAAAGTGATGATATCACATTGAAGATGAAGGTGCATGTGGGTCATGCCATGATTTTTTTCAGTTGAATCTTATGATTATGAAAGCTGGACATTGAATAAGGGAGAGAGGAGAAGAATTGATGCTTTTGAATTATGGCCCTGGAGACTGATATTGAATACATCATGGATTGCCAAAAGAACCAACTGATCTGTGTTTGAAGAAGTACAACTAGAATGCTCCTTGGAAGCAACAATAGTCAGGAGGGATCAATTCCTGGAGAAGGATATCATATTTGGAAGAGTGGCAAGTCAATGAAAAAAAGGAATACTCTCAACTGGATGGATTGTCACAGTGTCTGCAACAATGGGCTTAAACATATACAAGATTGTGTACCTGGCAAAGAAGTACAGCCTCTATCATTCTGTTGTACATAGGGTCACTTTGAGTTGGACCTAACTCTCAACAGCACCTAACAAGAACTATATGATGTGTGTGTGTGTGGGTGTGTGTGTGTGGGTGTGTGTATACATATATATATGTATATATATACATATATACATATATATACATATATATATACATATATACATATATATGTATATATACATACATATATATGTATATACATATATACATACATATACATATATACATATATATGTATATACATATATACATATATACACATACATATATACATATATACATATATATACATAT